>PVKN010022176.1:0-15250 GCA_004027915.1 Capromys pilorides
CTACCACCTTTAAGCCTTCTCGTTTTCCCTCTCTTTCTTATTATCATGTATCTCTTATCATGATCATTTTATTGAAACCCCTCAACCTCCTCTGCTGCTTTTCTCCTTCTTATTTATGTGACTGGCAAAACTTCAGTGGTATTCATACTCAGCAACTCAACTTCTCTCTGCTAGCAGCCAAGAAGATGAGTGATGGAAAACATAAAATTGCCCAACTTCACAGAGTGGCTTCATTTTAGATTTGTGTTCTCAAACCTCAAATGAAAGGGTACAAAGCATTGTCACAAAATATGATGACTTTCCCTCAAAGACTTAAATCCTGTGGGTATCCAAGATGACTCTTTTATATCTTCTCTCACACAGAAGAGTCTCCTACTTGGCCTCTCAGCTCTCATCTTGTATTTCAGTGATGAAGCAGGAACACATGGTGGGTAACTCTCATATTCCTACCACATATCTACATGTCTGCATGGTTAATCTTCCTGTACTTCTGTGGGACATGCTTTGATTCCCACAAAGCCCAGTTCTTATATTGGGCTTTTTCCATCCTGACCAGTTACTCCTCAGCCCTCTTCTCTCCATATGGCATCATTAATCTCTCTCTATTGGATTGTTTTCATAAGCATCCAAGATGCCTTGATATCTGATCTTAAACGAACCTGAAACTCCAGCAGATCCCATATTCACAACTCTCTCCTTCATATAAAGGTTCCTTAAGACTCATCTGTATATTCACTCAACTTTCTCTCCTCCCATCTACTCCTTTACATGCTAAACACTAGCATCTGTTCCCACAGTGCTTCAAAATAGCTCCCGTTAAATATACAAACAATCACTATGTGGCCAAGTTGAAAGAGATTGCTCTATCTTCACCTTCTTTGCTCTCAGAGCAGTACTCAGTAGGGGTTCCCTCACCTTAGCACACTCCTCTGTAATGTTTGCAACACTACCACTCTTTGGTCCCTGGCTGCCACTTTGATAAGACACCCATCCCAGCTCCAGGGCAATTTGACCACTTCCCTGCCCATCACCATTACTTAGATGTCCCAATGGCATCTCATATTCTACATGCTTAATATAAACCCTCTGACATATACTCCTCTTCCTAAGCTATCTCTGACTCCTCACTGCTTCTAGAATGCAAACATCAGCACACCTTGTCTCTGTCCTTGAACTGTGTCCTGCACCTGTCCATTCCCCGCCACCTGGGTGCACATCCCATTGTCTTTTGCCTGAATCTTCCTAACTCATCTGTGTCTGTGTCTCCATTCTATGCAAATTTGACTGAGCCATCATGCCAAATCCCTTCAGCAGCCCCTTCTTCATCAATCTCAGAGAAGCCAGGTTCTTTTTCTTGTCTTAGAGCGTTCCTGCCTTTTTTCTGAAAGTTTATATGTCCTTTTTTCTTATACTCTATTCTCAGACCTCTTTTCTGCCTTTTAGTCAAGTCAACATCCTTCCCATGCTCTCTTGTGTTTGTGTTTCTATCTGCTGACCTTGTTCTCCAGCTAGTTCTTTGTGAAAGTGGTCCTTCTTAGGCCCCAACTTGGACTCTGATGTCACCTTTTCATCAACCATTCCTTTAACCACCCTCTTTCAGTAACCCTCTGTGTTTGTTCCTTTTTTTTTATCCTGCTATGTATATATCACTATCTATAAAGATGGTGTTCTATATGGACTATTTGCAGTCTCTCCTTCAAGAACATAGCTTATTTTCTGCTGAATCTCACACCTAGTTCAATGCCTGCTCACAATAGCTACTTGGTATGTCCATGGTTAATGAATGGAATTGTGAAATGCCAACACTGTGGTTGGTCAACACTATACTTTTAGATACATTATTTTATTTAGCTGCCTGGTTGTCTCTGAAAATAAAAGACACATAACTCATGCTCATTTAATTACATTTCAGCTCCTATAACAACTAATAGCAACTGCAGTACTGCAGAATTTGGACATTTTAGTGATATATTTTGCTGCATTCTCTCCAGCTCAGTAGGACCATTAATACCCAAGTTGAAGGTTCAGAAGTATGGCTTCATCAGACAGGATTTACTGAGGATTCAGTAAACACATAATGTGGTGCTGGCTCTATGATAAATGAATGGCCTAAGGGCTGACCAAATAGCTCATGGGATTAAAGCTCCTGCAAGCAGGCACAGGGGCCTGGAGTTCAATCCCTGGCCCTGCCCCACCCTGACTCCAGAACTCTGAGACAGTAATTGAGACTGGGGATGGTGGTACGTGCCTGTAATCTCAGCTCTTAGGAGGCTATACATAGGTGGGTCATTACATGTCTGATCCAGTAGTAAGACTCTGAATACCCTGTAGACCCTTCCCAAAAAATACAAAACAAAACAAAACAAACAAAAAACAAAAACAAAAAAGAAATGAATGGCATGGTCTGGGGAATATCCCTCATCTCTCCAGGTTTTAGATTCTTCACCAATGAAACAAGGAGTTGGAAAGCTTTGTTCTCAATAATAAAATTTAAGGAAATGTGTCTACAGCCTTCCTTCTAAACAGAGTGTCTTCCCAGGGTGTTGTGGAGGGTTGGATCAGGGTTTGGAAGAAGCTTTGGTTTAACCCAGTGGGCAGAACTGTAGCCCCAAGCACTGTAACATTTTTTATGTGCCCATGTACCCTGAGGCCACCAAGTGCACTTCACTTAGATTGCTAGGACCAAGACACAGAGCCCCCTGGCAGCACAGCTGCTTACTTCCACCCTGCCACCAACACGCACCTTACCATGAATAACTGAGGAAACACTTTCCTCAAGTGTCAGGCAGGAGCCTGGAGACGGCCTGCTGATGTCACTACAGGCTAAACCCCAGAGGTTTTGTGGATTCTGAGTTTTTCTTTGAAAGGGATACTGAGTTGTTGAAAAACAGCCCCTCCCATCTGGGCAGGCTCTGTCTCCCTGGCAGGCTTGCTGGCAAGGCACACATATTTACACTGCATCCTAAAGGGCATGAAAAACATCAACCCAAAGGAATAAAGAATGCATATGGGAGCCATCAATAGAAAGCAAATTGAGTTAATGGTTTGTGCAATCTCAGAGCAACCATTCAGAGGCACAGAAAAGACACAGGTAATGAGACAGTGACTCTTTGAAATTCTGATGCCATCTCATTGTTCCCTTCGTGTTTGTGCTACAGAGGTGGGAATTCTGTGCTTCTTGGTTGCATAGCACACAATTCTCCTCTTGTTATCCTAAGTCTGGTCTGACCTACTTCTCTTTAATTCTCTTATATCCCCATTTATGGGCAAAATTAAGGCAAATAAAATTGATGTTCATTTTTGCAATATTCCATCACCTAGCAGAGAGTTTGTCCTTGAAGAAGCAGTGTAAGATCCACTGTGGGGTCTAGGTATTGTACCAGAGTGAGCTTCAAGACAATCAGGCTGGTGGAAAGAATCTGGAAGGGAGCAACAGATACCTTACTAAGAGCCTGGCTCATGATTTTCACCTGCTGTTCAATATATACAGTCACTCTCCTTGCAATTCCATGGGCCTCCAAATACTCGCAGTGCTTTCCAGTTGATGCTGCCTCCTTAGATTCATCTCATTTCCTAGATGTCTTTTGAATTGAGCATTTTATTTCCATCACAGTCTCAGAGGGGGCCTCCCTGTTGTCTCACATGGTTTGTGCATCTTCTTGGATGGCTCAATAAAGGGAACAGAAGCAAAGACTCTACTCAAATGATTGGTGTTTCTTAGCTAAGTGTGGGAAAGCCAAACCTTCCTGGGAAGAGGGATTCCACAGAAACTCTTTAAGAGGCTCTCTCTCCTGTGTGCTGATTTCCTACCATGCCACATGATTCTGTCATAGGGACCTCTGCATCATAAGGAGAATTCTTTCAGTTTGGAGCAGGCTGGTAATTTAGATTATGGGAACCTCTTTATTTATTACCAAGATCAAGTTCTGGAGAAAGATATTCTCCAAGCTGTAAGTAATTTTAATTTTATCCCCTCACATAATATTAATAACACCTCTCTTTTGCAGGTAAGCATGAATCAACTCTTCTTTTCTAACTCAGCTTTAACAGCAACGAATGATAATAACTACATGAGATTTCCACACCAAGATTATGTGGAATGATGTCTGCATGGATATTGGGGGCAGCACATAACTGTGAGAGGAGTTTAGTTTGGCCTCAACCCTTAAATGTTTATTCTATGGAAGGGCAGCTATAAATAAGTGAATGGGTAGGGGGATCTGAGTTCTGCCATTTTGCCTGATTTCAGGAAGGCTAGGAGTAGATAGCCTCTCACGTTGACTTTCCCAAGGCCTTGAAAAGCCTAGGGAAAGGGTTAGGGCATAAATATAACTCAATTAGCCCCAAATAGCCACCATGTCGAGTGGAAAGCTCTCAGGCCAATGGAGAGACTACTGGGAGGGTGTGGGCCTATGTAACCACAGTGATGTTTATTAAACGGAATGTCTATCTTATAGCACTCTCAAAGGTATTCTTTTTTATCTTAAGTTATTGCTTTTCTTCATTGTACACGATGTCCTATAAAGAAGATGTATGTCTACAATTGAGCTTTGAAAGAAGATGATGGGGCCAATTCCATTTAACGGGAATGAAGTCAAGCAGTAAATTTTGCTGGTCACTCTTTTCATACAGACCGTATCACAGCCAGCAGTTGGTCTTTGATGTCCTAACAATAGCACTGGGCCCCGAAGGCAGAGGAGCACTACCATAACACCAAACCTAGTCCGTGTTCATTGAAACTTGGAGACCAGTTTGATAGCACACATCAGGGAAGCCAGAATGGGCTGCAGGGCTGTGACTTATTTCTTAGAAAATAGCATCTTTTCTGCATTATTTCTCCTGCCTGCTGCATCTTTGCTGTATCTTTAACTGAGTGGAAGAGTCACTCAGAATATGCACATATGCAACTGAAGTATCAGTTGAGTAGGATTGCACAAAGAATCAACACCTGTGTGATTGACACTCAAGTCAAAGACAGAACATAACCAGCACTGCAAATGCCACCAAGCTTTTCTTAGTTCCTTCCTTGTCAAGATAATCAGTGCCCTCTCTTCTAATAGTACACACTCAGTTTTCCTCATTTTATCTTCATATACACTGGATTAGGCAGCAAGTACTCTTTTGTCCCAGGGTTCTTTTATTCTAACTTCAATTTGGCAGACTACCTCCTATGTGTAGTTATCTCTTCTTCATTCCTAGCATGTACTGTTACCATCTTGTTAGCCATGCTTCTAATGATGGGCATTTGGGCCATTTTGACGTTGGGGCCACTTTTAGTCATGATACTATTCCCAGCCTTTGAGGATATAGACAGCCACGGTAGAGTATGTATGTGTGTGTGTACATATATATATTTTTACCCCACCCCACCCCGTGGTATGTGTATATTTCATTTTAGTGGTGCTTTCAGAAAAAGTATTTCCACGTTTCTATTAATCCATACTCCCACTAGATGACTCAATATTCTCACCAACACTTGGTATCTCCAGGTTTTGCTTTGTTTGTTTTTTGTTTTCACTTTGTCATTCCGATTGCACAACATAATGGTTTTACATTTTTAATGGTCATTCACTGTTTAAAAGTTTTCTTTCTATTTTAGCTATCTCCCCAGCCAATGACCACTTCTGTGACTATCACCAGAGTAAACTATTTGTTAAAACTGGAATAAATTGGTCCCAACTCAACATGGGAGGTGTAAAGAAAGAAGAGATATTGCACATTGCACCTAAAATGCGCTGAGATACAAGAAGTGATGCCTGATAAGTGAAAGACGTAGTCTACTAAAAATAAAACAAGATACAAGGTAACCGTATTTGGAGATATATGGAAGTCAGAGAAAACAACAGAAAAGGTCTGGAATCAGAGTGGTCTGCAAGCTTATTAGCAATTAGCTAGGTAATGTCATAAATACATAAGGACAAGTGATGCTGCTTTTGACAGGAGGAAGTGTTCTAAAACTCTAAACATTTGCTCCACAAAAGATTATGAGAAAATAAACTCTGTGACTAATTAAGGAAAAAGAAAATCTTGTTGGTCACAAAAATGAGATTCTTTTCACCAGCAACTGTAAGTAAAAAGTGCAACATATAACTCACAGAGCTTATTGATTGCCCCCACATCCAACCTCATGGGCTATTTCTTCTGTTATGCTGGAAAGTGAAAACAGGAAAGGGTGTCCCTTCATCAGGGGACAAGGCTGCTGGCCTTACATTGTTAAAACCCCTGGGGGTTGAATTAACACATTTATGGAGGCAGTTCTAATCCTAACATGTAGCACAAGAATTTTAAGTAGTGAAAGGGTGATTATTCAGAAGAAAGATGGGAAAAGGTGGACATGTGTATCTTGACTCACAGAAACAACATTTAGTGAGGTGGAATCCTGTGCCAGCTAAGCAACTGTCAAAACAACCCTAAACAAATTAAAACAACCCCAAAGCCCATGGCTACTCTTTGGTCACTCCTGGGTGCGTGGGTGGGCTAAGCATCCACATTCTCCTGATGTTCAGCTTGGCCAGAAGGTCAGCACACAGTAACATTTCTTCAGCCTGCATCTGGGCTAAGAATTAGAATTACCACTTTTTAAAATTTTTGAACTATTTTCTAGAAATTGGAGCTACCACCATCAAACTTGGCTTCCAATTCATTTGGGCTTATAACCCAGACCAGATTTACAATGTAATGGAAGCCTCAGGCAGAAGACACCAAGCCTAACTCTGATTTTCTTAATTTATTGTCACACAGGGATTGAGGACACGATGAAGAAAAAACTTTGAAGAGCAGATGCATAAAAGAAACTAAGACAATTTCCAACTTGCTTTCTTATCCATCACCCAAATATCATTCCCCACTTCACACTCTGCAGTGAAAAGCACCATCATTATCACCACCATCACCTGCAGAATTGAATCCTGAATTAGTCAGCTCTCCTATTATTGGTACACAATACCTGATACCCACAACTCAAAAGGAAAAGATGTTTAATTTAGCTCCTGGCTTCAGGGGATTCAGTCCACGGTTAGCTTGCTTCAAGCCAGGAATGCTTGAAGACTTGACAGAGCCAAGCTATTAGTTAATGGCAGCTGGGGAGCAGAATCGGGGAGCAGCACCACAGAAGAAGGGATTAAGACCAAATATAGCACTCAGTCAGGCCTCTGTGACCTGCCCAGGCCCACCCAGAACTTTAATTTACCAATCCCCATGGTGGCTCCTTAGCCAGTCATGTTGACACTATCAAGCTCAGTGGTTACAAGTGCCATGTCATTTTTGTCCTTTGAACATTCTGACAAAAGAATAAAATTTAAAAAGGAGAATCTTTTCCAAGGAGATTAGATCTCTCTTCTCTCTTCAGCTTTTAAAAATATATACTAGGTCACATAACTGATAGCTGATAAGCTATCATCATGAAATTCAATCTCTAAATTCATTCAAGTTTTCTGAGGTTGCTATTGGGTTACTGTAAAGCCTAAACACATTTATGTAAGTGAATTAAAAATAGTGCTATTATTTCTTAATAAGCTAATTGAGATATTAACTTAACCAGTCTAACTGAGATATTAACTTAGTCACTCTTGTGGCTGGGGAGATAGCTCCATGGCATAAGCACCCGCCTGGCAAGTGCAAGGTTGGGAATTTGAATACCAGTCCCACAAAAAAAATTAAAAAAATTAAAAAATAAAAATTAACCTAAACAGTATTCTAAATATTTCTCCAAGAGGGGCTGGGGATATGGCTCAGTGGCACAATGCCTGCCTACCAAATACAAGGCCCTGAGTTCAATTCTGAGTATAAATACAAAACAAAACAAAAATCAAAGCCCTAAATATCCACCTAAGAGTAATAAAAGCACTTGTTCACACAAAAGCTCAAACACACATGATTCTAGCATGTTCATTTTTTCTTTTTTAAGAGCTGAATATATTTATTAGGGGAAACAAAGCTCCTGTCCTAGAGAGAAACAGAAAAGGGGCCCCAAGTGGGTGGTCCCCATCATTTTTTCTGAGTAAGTAGTAATAACTTTATTTTAACTCAGCGTGCTAAATGTAAAATTTTTCAACAACAAGACACAAATAGCATGTATCTCAGTATTAACATCAACTGATTAAAAATGAAGCTGAAAAGTTCAGTGATCTTGTACACATTTGAATCCTGAAAGCCAACTTTTCTCAGGACTAATATTTAAATAATTTTAGCAAATTTTACTTCCAAAACTGGGACTCAAATTGTGTCTTCATTTTAAAAAATGCAAAATCAAATGGTGTACAGAACATAATGATAAACTCTAATTACAGAAAAAGATGTAAATGTAAGAATTCTTTTTCAATTGTAAGGTTCACATACTGTAAACAGAAGACACTGATTTCATTCCTAGTAAAGAAGTCTTGCATGTGGTAGGTACTCAATATTTGTTCCACTGCACCTAAAATTTGTATCATTCCATGAATACTTAAATAAAGTAGAGCATTTCATAACCTGTATGAAAAAGGTTTGCAAAATACTCTTCTGTGTACTGAAAGTGCTCTTTATAATGACAACATTAAAATAAACCATTCACCCTTTTTTCAAATATGGACTATTTTATACATCAAAGAGCATGCGTGTCCAGTCAGATTAGTTCACCTCTGTGTATGTAGCTATGAGCAAAGTTTGCTATGTTAGATTTTGTTTCTTTTTTGTGTGTGTGGTACCAGGGACAGAACTCAAGACCTTATTCTTGCCAGGCAGGTGCTTATGCAACTGACCTATATTCCCAGCCCCTAAATTAGATTTTGAAAAACTTAACTTACTGAAGTCCCTGTTGCATTTTAGTAACAATAAAAAGTATGTGTGATCCAAGATCTCTCTGTTGATTGTATTTTGGCAGGGCTGCAGATTGAACCCAGGACTCATGCATTCCAGAGTTATACTCTCAGCCTTTATACACAATTTTACAAAGAATTCCCCTTATGTTCTAAATTTATGCACAAAGTTTTAAATGGGTAAATTAAAAATTATGCTTTTGAGAATTTAAGCTTTGAGATATGATTTAAAAATAATAATGATCATAACTTACGAGATTTTTGTTAGTATGTTAAAACAATTCTAACTGATGTCCTAAAAAGACACTGTTTTTACATTTCTTCATGCAGAAAATCAGTAACATTTTTCAGAATTATAATTTTTGTCAGTTGTGCTTCATATTAAAGCACACTTAAAATATTTCAACTAATCTGGATATTCAATATTAAACGGAGTCCTATTTTCACAAATCTACTCTTCTGAACATACTATACACAGATCCAGATGAATAGACATACATGCATGCACACATACCCCCCATGCCACATATTTCATGTGAGGTTCTTTAATTACTATTACTATTTGAAGACAATGATACATGAATGTCTAAAGAGTTAACATTGGTGAGCCATATTAATAGTACCTTCATATCTGTGCAGCAAATACCAGTACACATCAAATGGAAAAGGCACAAATAGTGTTTCTACTTTTTAGTCTAAAGCACAACTATATAATGGCTGCTTTTCTATTACATATTTAAAACCAGTCACTACTTTTTAAGCAAAAGCCTTCTCAGTTGACAAAAGAAAAGCAGCAGTAGGCTTATAGTTTAAAAGGTAAGGCTGTTCTAACTGAAACTACCTATTTTAAATAAAATGTATGCAGTTTAAAGATGGTGGAATGGGTGGGGAAAGATTAGTAGAGCACTTGCATAAGAATACATTAACAGTTTTTTAAATCATTGCTTCAAGAAACTACAATGGTAAAACTATACATAATAAATAAAAAATAAATCAACTGCCATACAATTCTGTTAGTGTAATAGTAGGCATTATCTTACTTGAAAATTGGACATTTCTACAAAAATGAATTTTCATAATTATAGTATATTCATTTTAATAGTTTTCAGAGAAGAAACAACCTTAATGTTCTCCAGTGCTTCAGTGGATTAGCATATTGTACAACCAGCAGTTCAATGGAAGACTGGCAATGAAGAGGAATAAATTCTCCATGCACAAAGAAATAAGGATAAAAATCATTATGGTGAGCAAATGAGCCATATCATGCAATGTTGTACAATCTGTATAATTCCACTTACATAAAAATCTAGGAAATGCAAAACCAATCTTTAGTGAGCCAGGCAGATCAACAGTTGTCTTGAGATTCTGGAAGATTCCAAGGAATTCAAGGAAATGCTTGGAAATCATAGATTCTCCATATTCTTATGGGAAGTCTTTCATGGTGTCAAATTATTCATTTAAAGTACATCCAGTTCACTGTTTACCAATCATACTGCAAAAAGGTACAGTTAGAAAAACAATAACATGATTGCACCTCCCTCTCTCCTCATCACTCTTCAAAGGGCAGCTATGAGTCCAGGCAGACTTTTCCTCTGTGTGCTGTCATTAGCATAATTATCCTAGCTGGATGCTAGGAGTTGGTCAGCACCTGGGGATGGGAGCTGCAATATCATTTCCAGCTTCCCCACACCCTTTAGCTAGATTCTAGCTGCACTTTGTTATTTTTGAAAATAGATATGTGGTGTCCTGCAGGAAATGGCCTGGTCTATTGCATCCAAAGTCTATCTGCTTTTTCCATGTTACTGCTGTTAAACATCTGAAGGTTGAGGTGCCCGAAACTACAAATCTGGCAGCTCAAGAACTCAAAGTTGAAGCTGTTAACTCTCCCATCCCATGGATCCCGCATCATTATCTTTCCATGGAGAATAAGAGTGTTGCTCTCTCATGGAGGCTTACGTGCCACAGAAAATGTGCCCAAACGCGATAACTCTGAGTACTCAAATGGGCATAGGTCAAAGTCAACAGGAAGAAGGGGTAGTTAACCTGTTGTTTTTACTTCTACTCAGTTTACAGAAATAACTTCCCAGTGACACATGATGGTCTGTGCTTGGGGAGTTGATGCTAAACTATTTTTAAAATCACTGTGTCCTCTGCCTTTTTTTGGATGTGAGGTGACAACCTCACAAACCTCTGAAAATTCCTCACTGTCACTCATCCTTTTCTGAAGGGTGAAAAAACTATGGGATCAACTTCTCAAGAGAAAAGGGAACAGTTATAGTTTTAAGCAACAGAGATTTGCAGTCTTTGCCTATACCCAACATTTCCCCTCTTCTTAGTTGCTCTACAAAGGCATAGACTTGTGGATTTTGTTGCTGCTGGCCGCACAACCCTTTCAAAGTCTACCAGATTTCATTGTTGAAGACAACAACAAGCAGCAAATGTCTCAGGGAAAGTCTGCTCTATACTTTTCTGGAGACTATCTATATTGTTGCTACGTAGAGCAGCAGTCTTATCCCAATGGCTAACATCTGGGCTCTTCCAAAAGCAAACCTGAGACATCACCCAGACATGACCCCAGGGATTCCTTATGGGGGAAAGGGAAGGAAGGCAGGGAAGAAAAAAAAAGCCATAGGGTGCCTGACCAAGGTGAGCAGGGTGTGGTTAGCACAAAGAGGAATGCTGAGAGAAAGTATGCAGGTTTCATTAGCACAAGACTAGGTTTCATCTCTTGCCTCATGTGCTGCAGAAGGCAGAAAAGTGTGGCCCAAAAGCTCAGCAGATTAAAGTACCTTCAAGCAGGTACAAGGGCCTGGGGTTCAATCCCTAGGCCTGTCATGCTGGCCCTGCCCCTAGGGCGCGCTGAGACAGCAATTGAGACTGGACATGGTGGCCCACACCTGTAAGTCCAGCTGTTGAGAGGTTGTAAGTACACAGATCACTACAAGTCTGGATCTAGTAGTGAGACCCTGAACACCCTGTAGACCCTTCCCTATATTATAAAAATAAAAAATTTGAAAAGAAGGCAGGAGGGCTGGGGAGATAGCTCTGTGGCATAAGTGCCTGCCTATCAAGTGCAAGGTTGTAAGTTTGAATCCTGGTCCCGCAAAAAAAATAAAAAAAATGAAAAATAAAAAAAAAGGCAGGAAATCAAATTTTAGATATATTGTAAACTTCATAGGGAAGGATTATAATATAAGGTTTAAGTAGGATGCAATACAAGGTCTTTTTTACTTTTTAACAATATATTCACTTTCTATTTCTTTGGAGTCATGGCATATGACCCACTTACTAGCTGGATGCTCTTCTACCATCACATAAGCAATCACTGTCTTAGGGATAAGAGGAGATAGCTAGACAGCCTTGTGTGTTATACAAGAAAGAGGCTGCATCACTACCCTATCCTTTTCCAGTCGCAGATCCCTGATCCAATGGTACCAAAAGGAAGATGTTCTCAGGAGATCAGAGAGTGGAGAAAAAAAAAGTAAAGAAAACGCTAGAATGTTATAAAATAAGATGAATAAAAATAAGTTAAAGCAACTGAGATAATCAAATTTGGAGAACACAAAGAAACACTTACATGACTACCTACAAATCCTGCATGAGAGAGCTTTGGAAAAGATTACAATCACCTGTTTGAAGGGGAAGTAGACGTGAAATTAAAATGTGGCACAAAGGATTTAAAGAGAGCATCAAAGCAAGAATGTTTCCATACTGGACACTGTTAACAAATAGTTGCATGACACAGAGGATGTTTCAGGGGTCCATTTGGAGGCTTTAGAACCCAAATAGATTCTTCTCTCATGAATGGACAGGTTCTTGTGACACTGGAGGATGCCCTCTGAACTCAGAGGTAAGTGCCTTTAGATCATGGCTACAAGAGAAAGATTCCTGGGCTGCCCAAATAATACAACTTTTTTGTTTATAAGAAAAGAAATAAAATCGTAGCATTTCAGTCCAAGGTGACCAGCTCCAGCATTTGTGTTGACTTCTTCCATCCGTAAGTTCTACTGAGAAGGCAAGAGAAACATGAAATCAGTTCATAAAAGAAGTGCAAAGCTGAGAAAGATTCATCTAAAGAACAGGAAGATCTTTCTTCTAGATATAAAACAAATAGAAACCAATTTAAAATAAATCATAATAGAGTTGCTGTCCCAGTTACTCTTCTCTCATTGCTGAGATAAAATACCCAAAATGCAAAATGAAGGAGGGAAAGGCTTACTTAGCTCACAATTTGTGGAGGTTTCAGTCCATACTCAGCTGGCTCCAAGGCACAGGGGCACATGGCAGAGAACAACCTTTCATGGTGGCAGCAAAAAGCAAGACCAAGTGGGAGGAGTGGCAGCAACAGTGGCTGCAGAGAGCAAGTCCATCTCCCTTATGTTGCATTCAGGCTATCTGCCCTAGGCTGGGTGTAACACTCACACCCATAATCACAGTGGATCATGAGTTAATCACAAACTATAGAAGTCTGCTCCATGACTTACATGAGACTTTGGGGCAGCAACTAGACACAAATCATAATCGTTGCCAAAGTGAAAGAGAGGTCTCTAAAAGAGTGAGTTTCTCTAGAAGTGTCAGTTTTACTATTAGATACTTACAAGAAATAAAAATGTACACAGGCATCTGTATAAAATACTAACATGATCTCAGTCATAATATACAAAGAATTGGAAATAAACCAAACACCTACATGATGGCAAATGGATAAACAAAGTCATGGTATAATCATACAGTGGCATGCCAGTCAACAATAAAAAGGGAAACTTACTGATATATACAACATAAAGAAACATCAAACTCGCTATCATGAGGGAAAAGTATCAGACAAACAAAAATTTAAAGTGTTAAAAATGGACCTAAATTCTTAAGATGTACCCATGTTATTACATATAAACTATCAATTGTCTTCTGAAAAAATTAAAATTAAAATTAAAAAAAGCTGGGCAGAGAAAAGAAAGGAAAAATCTAGAGGGAATGGAGGAAAAGGAAAAGGAGAAAAGCAAAGAGTAGAAAAAAAGGGGAGGAGAGGGGAGGGCAGAGGAGGGGAGGGGAAGGAGGAAGTTATAGCAACCTGTGGGGAAAAGACTAAGGGCAGAAGACTGCCAAGAGTGAAAGAACTACTTTGCACAGTCCTGGGCTGTAGTGTGGCTGAGCCTGTTACCTGCCCCTGATATTTCCCCTGAAATCTCAGTTATGAGATACTCCTCATTAGACAGAACACTGAAGATTGGGCCAAGACATAAATACATGCTTTTAAAACAGAGATAAAAGTAGGACAGGAAAAATTATATGACATGAAAGACAGATTTTGAAATTTAGAGTTAGTTTCAAACTCTAATAGAAGAGCATGTGGACATTATATATAAAGAAATAGCTAAAAAAAAAAAAAAAATTCTCAGGACTAGAACAAACTAAGGACTTCAGCCAGAAAGGGCTCCCTGATTAGGCTACCTGGGTTGACTCCTGGCCTTGCTCTGCCGCAGATGTGTAGCTCTGACTCTCTCCAGTCCTCTGTTTTCTTATCTGTGAAATAGGGTGTCCTCTCTTAATTGTGCTTTCACTTTCTGTGGGTTTAAGTGTCATTAATCAAGTATGGCCTGAAAATATTAAATGGAAAATTTCAGAAATAGATAACTATAAGTTTTAAGTTGCTCATCATTCTATGCAATGTGGTGAAATGTCATCTTATAGCATAGTGTTATAATTATTCCACTTTATTATGGGTCACTGTTGTCAATCTCTGACTTCAGCTAATTTCTAAATTAAACATTATCATATCTCTACATGTATTGGAAATAACATAGAGTATATGGAGTTTGGTGCTATTGGAGTTTCAGGCATGCACTACAGGTCTCGGAACTCATCCTGTGATCACAAAGTAGGCCTATGATGTATAAAGACCATCTGTTCCTCCTGTTTAGGGTGAGGAAACAGGTCTACAAATAAATGCTTCTTTTACTTCTATTACTATATGACTCAGCTGAAGTAGAGACTGTAAGAAGCTGAAATTTTGTGGTCTATTTCTAGTTCTGGGGATTGAACTTGAGGACTTTGGATTGAGATATTCCCCACGCCCAATTTTTTCAGACATGGTTCACTAAGTTTCTGAGTTGCCCCCAGCTGGGACAGAGCTGGTGGTCTTCCTTCCTGGGCCTGCTACAGTGCTGGGATTTGTGGTGTGTTGTTGCGACAGCCCCTGGCTTCAGCCAAATTATTACCAAAGGCAACAGATGGATAAAAATGAGAGGTATAAACTGGGCACTGTGGTGCATAGCTTTAATCCTAGCTCTTGAGATGTTGAGCTGGAGGATTGCCAGTGCCAGGCCAGCCTCAGCAGCTTAGTGAGATGCCTCAAGAAAAAAAAAATTTTAAAGGTCTGGAGATGTAGAATCAATGTGAAGGCCTTGGGTTAAATCGAAATACTGAGAAGCCCCCTTCCCTGAAAAAAAAAAAAA
>PVKN010022177.1:0-15202 GCA_004027915.1 Capromys pilorides
CCCTGCCCACATCTCCTCAAAGAGAGGCCCTCCTCACCTGCCACCTCCTCCTGTCTGGTTCCCAGCCTAGTCCCTCGCAAGCAGAATTAGCAACAGGAAGAGCGTGGCCTCAGGAGATGCTCCCCATCTATACTCTTCTGTATATGCTATTTCCGTTGTACATTCGATCTGTACATGTGGGTGTAAATGCTGTGAAATGACGAACCCAATGTTATACTGTGGCTGGTGGACTATTTTCCTCCTCAGTGCTGTACAGATCTATTTTCACTGTATATTTGATATATTTTTAATTTTGTAGCATGTCTGGGCCAGGCCCCCGCTCATGAGCCTGCAGGAGGGGCCGAGCTGGGGCTGGCTGCTTGCTGGCTGCGGGCTCGGTAGTGTTTGTCATAGCCTTTCACTGTCAGTCTGGCTCTGTCCTGGCTGTGTCTTTGTTGTGCGTTAGGCGTAGGGCCCAGAGCTTGAGACATGAGCGCATGCGTGCGTGCGTGTGTGCGTGTATGTGTGTGTGTGTTTCTGTGTGTTGTGCACGTCTGTGGATGTGGGTGTAGGTAGGTGCTGGTTTGTGACCCCCCCAGTGCTCACCCCTTCCCAGAGACCATGCCACCGCCCTGCCTCTGCTCCCTCCCAGCTCTGTGATGAGGCCTCAGGGCTGGCAGCCTGGAGGTTCCAGCTGTGCAGAAGGGCAGGTTTTCTTTCTCACTGGTGACTGCTGCCTTTCTGTCCTGATGGGAAGGAGGCCTGGGGTAGAGCCCCGCAGTTATTACCCAGTCAACTTTGGCAGTTCCCACGGTTGGCACAAGTTCCTCTGCAGGAAAAACCTTGGATTTCTTAGTGTGGTGGCTTCAGGAAGGTGTCTCACAGCACTTCTGTCCTGCATTCGTCCTTGAGATGGTCCCTGAGTCATGACTCAGGAAGGAACAGCTAGCTGCCTGACCGTGCTTCTGGCACCTCCCTCTGCTTGCTCCACAGGAGTCAGGGGCAGGTGGGCCACTGGACAAGCAGCTTCCCTGAGGAAGTGGAGTTGGCCAGAGAGGGACAGCCCCCCAAGTCGCTGCCCAGGGTCCCCACGCCCCCAGCTTTGGTGCTGTCCATGCAGTGACCACTAGGAGACAGAGGCTCCCCCATGGTGGTCACTGGGCTGGGGCGGGGCAAGGGTTGCCTGTCAGAAGCCCCTGGCCCTGCCTCCCCTAGGCCCCAATCACCAGCTTCTTGCTCAGAGAGCCTTCTGCCCTGTCCACTGAGGCAGTTTGAAGCCCAAGGCCGCATGCTGGGATACCCACAGTAAGGGGTGGGTAGGATGGGGCATATGAGGTGATGCAGGTTAGGTTGGCTTCTGCCCTCCAGCAATAACTCTGCAGGGACCACTGCTTTCTTAGTGCCAGGAGAAATCCTCCTGAGTCAGCCTATGTAGGGCATGAGGCTGGGGCCTGGCATCCATGCAGGCCTGCAGCAGTATTCCCCAGCAGGGGCTGCTCCTCCACCCATCCTCACAGCTGAACTCCCCATTGTGAAAAAGAGAAGTGACACTAAACAAGTTGGAAAGCACCCAATTCCCTGGGGGTACCCTTGGATCCCTACACTAGGCCCCCAAAAGTGGGAGCTGCTTCCCCCTTCCCTTGGAGCCCAATGACTAGGGTTTCGGGAGGAGCCCCCGCTGGCCTTTTCTCACAGGAGGCCTGCTTTATACAGACTCAAGAACACACACACACACACACACACACACACACACACACACCAGGCAGTCACTTTGCAAACTGGCACAAGCTCGGAACAGATCAAGCCCATGCATCCCGTGGTTGGTCAGAGCCCTGGGCCAGGATCACTTAGCCCAGCGGAGGAGATGAGGCATTGTCACCCCAGAGCCCCTTCTTTCTCTCTCCCCCACCCTGGTGTACAATAAAGTGTCTATTCTTACCAAAGCCCTCTTGCCTTTCTTACCTGCCCTCAGGACCACGGGGAGGGGATGGGAGAAGCCAAAGAACCTGAGGGAAGCTTCAGGAGAAGCTCGGGCTGCATGGGTGACGGGATTCCTGTGGGTGCTGACTGCTGGCTGAGGAGTTTGGGGAGAGACATACTATCCTAGGGATTAACAACGCACACACTTACCATGGGCATGCTGGGCTCCGACTCCATGCCTTTCACCGCCTGTGTCTTGCCACAGTGCCCAGAGGGAGAGGCTTGTGGTCCAGATGTTTCCAGGTGAGGGAAATGAGGTTCTGTTTTGTGTAGTGGCGACATTTGGTGTCCTCTCGCAGGGGACATTTCTGCCCTGCCAGACCACCAGGGGAAACTGCACTTATCAGCTTAGCAGGGTGGGGGTGCGTGGTGAAGGCTCAGGAGCCCCAGGGACTGGGAAGCAGCAGGAGTCTGGAACACCCTGGGAGGAGAGGGAAGGCAGGCCTTGGAACTGGGAGGTGGAGTGGCTGCAGACAAGCCGTGTTGAGTTCTGAGAGCCATCCCTCGCGCAGTGAGCTCGCTCTTTTGAAAACTTTCATGGAGGGAAAAAAGAAACTACAGGATGTGTGCTGATGAGATAGCCCAGCAAATTAAAGCGCCTGCTTTGGCGAGCTTAAGCAAGTGCAAGGACCGAGGTTCGATCCCCAGCACCCATGCCAGCTGGCTGGTGGCGCATGCCTGTAATCCCAGCACTGGGGAGGATGAAAGCAGGAAGGTCACCGGGAGTCGGAACTGCGTAGTGAGACTCTGCAACAGCCAAATACATTAAAAATAAAGAAGTAAACTGCAGGATGTGACCTCACTTTTTTCAAATTTGTGTCCCAACTATTGGCTTACCAAGGGCTCGCTGAATGTTCCAGATGGTACAGAAGGGCATGAGCGGCGGCAGGAGAAGCCCTTCCTGCCTCCCTCGCGGGCCACAGACCCCCTTAGAGGTCAGATGTCTGGTTCCGGGGTGGGATGGCTCACTGCTGTCCTTCCCAACGCCAGTCTGGAGCAATAGGATATCTTGTGATCTCAGACGTTCAGCCAAGATCCCCCAAGGAATATTTCCATTTTCCTCCCCTGCCACAGAGGAAAATGCTCTGGGAACAACCACTAGGTGGCAGAAGAACCTTTCTTTACAAACTAGTCCGCGGGCCCGCCGCCATTCTGTCACTCGCTCTTTCGCGGGTTATCCATTCACTGAGCAACTTTTAGTAAGCGCTCACCTCTGTCAGCGTAGGTACTTGAGAAACCTAAATCATCCCCGCGCTATCCTGAGTTTTGCCTAGGGAGGGACCCACTTCATGACTCCAAATCTGTCCACCTCTCTTTCAAACGTGGGCCTGGGGGCTGGAAAGGTCACTCTTTGCGCCATCAGCCACTCTCCTTTGGCTGAAGGTAATGTTTCTGATTGAAATGCCAGCTCTCCCCTGGGAGAGCCGCGAGGATCCACTAACAGGCGGTGTAACAAGGCCTTCCGGGCTAGGGCGCTCTGAAGTCAGGCGCCCACATTCAGGTTCAAATGCTGATTTGCCCTGGTGTTTGCTGGGAGATCTTAAATTTCCTAGTCTGTAACGTAGACAGAATGCATAGAGTTAATGAAACGGTCCATGTTGGTAGTATCTCTTTGTGGTCCAAATTAATTCAAATCTTGGTGACTTAAGACAACCATTTTATTGCAGCTCAGTTTTGTGGATAAGGAATTCAGGCAAGAGTTGCTTGAACAGTCCTTCTGGTAGCAACTGCAGTCACTGAGTGATATAACAGTGGCCCATGAGCCAATGCTGGGGTCCAAGGCAGCTTTGTCACATTCACGCAAATGCCTAATACCAAAGTCTGGGTCAGTCAGACTGACCACTGACAAATTCCTTCCTCCTGTCTCAGGATGTCCAGAGAGACCACCTCAAGGCAAGAAGTGAAAACTGTCAGTTTCTTAAGAGCTGGACCTAGAAAATGGCACAGTACCACTTCTACTGCCTTCTCTGGGTCATGGCATGTGCCCAGAATTAAGGGGCAACCTCAACTGAGGATGGCTGTCTGTGTAATGCAGCGGTTCTAGGATGGTAGGGCCCTCATCACTGGCTGCTGGTACCTGTGTGGAAACTGTCTCCTCAGGGAATATCAGCTTGGAAACAGAGAACTGAAGTCACAATAGGTCAGTTATGATGAGCAAGTGAATGGGCAAATGAAGGCCCCGGGTAAAGGGATTAGGCAGGGGCTGGGGGTACAGGAGAGTGTCATGCAAAAGGACTTCCTGCTTCATATTGATCCCCAGGGGCCAAAAGCGTGAAGTAGCTGGAATCACGAGTCTGTCACCAACTTCGGGCAAGCCACGGAACCTCGTGAACATACATTTCCTAATCTTCAAGAGGAGGATGACAGCAATATCTCCCTGAAGAGATGCTCTAGAGCTAAATAAATTCCTTCCTAGAGCACCTGCTTATAGAATTTTTGACATGAAAAAACAAGAGATGCTCATTCACTATTAGCCTCCTCTGATGGCGAGGTCCACGGGGCCTATGTCACTCTGGGGGAGCCCTCCTCCACACAGCGAGCTATTTAGAAAAATACAGTCTCAGCCTAGAACTCAAAGAAACCACAGAAGGAGGGGAGAGAAAGCCCCTATCCGAAGAAGAGAGTACTCGGGGTGGGGGTGTCTCACAGATCTTGTACACGATCCTGCTCCCCTCAACAGCCGCAACAGGACAAAATCTCACTCAGCTCCAGATAGGGGACCTTAGGCCAAGGCTGAAGGAAACCAGAAATCACAGGTAGCATTTTGTTTACTTAAAAGAAATACCCTGAATTTTTTTTCTCTTACACTTCTGGCATTGAGAAGTGAATCTAGCTGAGCAAATGCCTCTGGTGACCAACAGGAAATAGCAGAAGTAATGCTATGTAACTTCTCAAGTACAAGGTCCTGAGTTGAATCCCCGGTACTGAAAAAAACAACAACAAAAAAACAAAAACAAACAAACAAACAAAAAAACAAAAAGCTGTTTTACTTACAAAACTAGACTAGCAGAGGCCAGGCCCTTTCCATGCAGTGTTCTGGGAATACTGAATGGGGGGCTGGGCAGCTGTCATGTGATAAATCCACCAGACACTGCCCTACCCCTGTAGGGAGACTGGGTTTGCAGGTGCTTAGGTTGACAGCTTTAGCTGAGACCTATCGATGGCCGGTGTCCACTGCCAGCCCTGAAGATAGGCCACAGGGAATACATAGTCCAGCTGAGCTTCAGATGTTCACCGTTACAGCTGACATCTGACTGCAGCTGCATGTGGGACCTTAGGTAAGACCAACCCAGTGACCCAATCCAGCCCTTCCTAGCTTCATGACCCATAACATCCCGAGCAAAAGAAAAACATTCCTGACTAAATCAGAGCAATACTAACCAGAATATGATACACAGGGTTTAGTCCAATCTTCTCATAGGACAATTGGAGAAACTGGGGACCCAAGAGAGGAAGAGATTTAATCAAAACTCTTTCACCTAAGCAAAGAAAACTAGGACCAAACCCTGGGGTTCCTGGGGCAGGCAAGATGACTCAGCAGTCTAAAGCGCCTGCTTAGGCAAGCTTAGCCAAGCAGGAACAGGGGTTCGATCCCCAGCACCACATGCTGCACCAGCCCCCAGGCAGGCTGAGCCGGCCATTATATATATATATATATATAATATATATTATATAATATGTAACATATTATATAATATATAATATATAATATATATAAACAAAGCCTAGGGTTCCTGGTCCCACCCTAGCCTACCCACTCCCTCTGCGCAGTGCTAACAGTGACAGCCCTGACCTCCCCCGACCCTTTTCCTCCCTTCACTAATCCAAAGCATTAAGCAAGAATGAAATATTTCGAGTACCAAGGATCGTGCTAAATGCCAGGCATAGACAGGAAAGCGTCAGAGCAGGCCGCAGCCCCTGCCTTGTGGAGGCAGCCACAATGTGACTTCGAGTATCCTGTCCCTGGGCACAACAAGGGGCCTAGGCACACTGATTTAAATGGCAAGGGGCCTGGGAGATGGGGAAATGACAACGTCTGTCATTCAACAAGTCATCACCAAGATTACCCTGTGCCAGCTGTGGGACACAAAGACTCCGTGAGGGTCTGTGCTTAGGCTCCAGTGATTGGGGCTGGCTGCATCCTGGGTCTCTCCCTTCTGCCCAGCACTGACTTATGAGAGGTGGGGGTGGGGGTGATCCCTGGATTTCATGGCACCCAAAGGAACCTGAGTTTGGTCTGCCTGTGTAGATGCTTCCCCAGAGCACTGCTGGAGGGGACTGGGCCCAAGGACTAATTAACTTCCCTGATGGAATGGAATGGACAATTTTTGTTGGAATTTAGCCTGGATGAGAGGAATCTGTGCTTCTGTGCTTTTTTAGATGGAGTTATGCTGAGTGCCAGCTGGGCCCCAAGCTAACATGTGGGGGATGGGGTAGGAAAGAGGCTCGTGGCCTAGCAAGCTTGAATGAGGAGGCCTTTGGGAGATTCACTCAGCTGGCCTTGGTCCTGTGAGTCCATGAACACATGGCTACACACACACATGCACGTGCATACACGTGCATGCACGCATGCACACATGCCTATTCTTCTCTGTCTTTGGCCCAAACCCAGCAGTGGCTCCATCTTCCAGGTTCAGTGATGTTTACACCTAAAATCCCTCCCCTGGAATGCGCTTGTGAGCCAGCGCCGAGGTCTCTTCTGGTCCTGTGTCTTCAAAGCCATGGTTTACAAGCCCCTAAGTCCTGGTCCGGCCTGAGCTTGTGGTCTGAACCCTTCTGGTTCCTTTAGGAGCTGGGTTGGCAAAGGCTATCTTCCAGGTTCTGAAGAGTAATTTCAGTGGGATTTCCACAGCAACCCAACTTGCCTTCAGCCCTCACCAGAGCCATCTGGCTGACCTCCGCGGACCCTGGATCTCTCTGAGCCATCCTCTACGGTTAGGTTCTCCTATAGCTCTCTTGGGAAGGTGCTCACATTTGATTTGGAGTCTGGGAATTTCTGCAGGCTGCCTGGAGGTAGAGGATAAAAGGAGCTGACAAACAAACAGGTTCCAAGGCTGCTCTCCTCCTTCTAGGAGGGGAAAGTCCTCCCCCTCCCTCCCTGCCCAGGGATGGTGTTTGGTAGAATAGCTCTGTTAGGTGGAGAGGAAAAAGGGCACGCTAGGAAGGGATGCTGATCCCTTGGCCTGCACCTGCAGGTCCTAGCAGAGCAGGAAAACTAAAATAGGAAATGTGAACAGCAATGGCAGCCATGGGGCCTGCGCCTTGGCTTAGAGCTCTGCAAAAGCAAGCGAGGCCTAATGAAGGAAGGTAGAGAAGAGAGTGATGGGTATTTGTTGCCCCAATGAGGCTGAGCCCACAGAAAACTCCCAGTGGAGAAAAATGAAGTGAAAACGGCTTGATTTTAGGCTCTCAGCTTCTCACGGGCAAGATCAGTCTTAGCATGCAGGGAGGAAAGATGAAGGGAGGAGGATGGGGGAAAGAAGTCTGGGAATTGAGATTTTTCCAATTGTGGTGCCTTGTGGTCTTGTTTTTTGTACCAGGAATTGAACTTGAGACTTTGTTTGCCAGATAGGCACTGTGCTGCTGAGCTGTCTCCCTGGTCCTGAACTCTGGGAATGGGGGAATGGGTCTCTCTCTCTCTCTCTCTCTCTCTCTCTCTCTCTCTCTCTCTCCAGGAATCAAACTCAGCACCCTGCACCTGCACTTGGCAGGCAGATGCTGTGTCGGTGAGTCACATCCCCAGCCCCTTTGTGGTCTTAAGTCCATTTTCAAGTCCTTGAAGCAATGGAGAAGGGAGACAGACCCCAGGATGGACGCACTGGGTAGGACCCTGGAACCCACACGATGCCCAGAGGAGCAGCTGCTCTCCCCGACCCACAGTACCACAACCTGCTGGACCAACCTGCGGACCTCCGACCTTGCACTCCCTATCAACAGGAGCAGCTGAGAGAAGGGTCAGGCCCAGACTGTTCTGTACCACCAGGGGGCAGCACAATCCCACCAGGATAGGCTGGCATTCAGGCAGGCACGGGGCTCTCTCCCACCTAGGATATGTGTTTGGGGGGAATGGCTTGATTTCACATATACAGAAATGACAGAGACAAGCCCTAGGATGCCTACTGTAGTACACTGACTTTCCCATAAAAGCTCAGAAAAGCCCAGGGAGTGGATTATTTCAGGGTTCTAGAACAAAGCTGTTCAGGAAGTGGCAAGGCCTTATCTGGAGGCCTCTGGCCCGAGGCTCAGCTCTCCTGGCCAGGGCTGGCCAGAGGCCTCCGCTTGAGCACCTTTACCTCACTGCTTGTTTCCCTCGGCTTCTCCTGGTCTTCCGTGTTCCCACCCCAGCATCCCTGTCCCCCCACCTTCCTTGTTGCCTCTTTTTTCCCTCACATGGCTCTCCCTCCACCCTCTCCCCAGGTGCCCATCACCAGCCACCACCACTGATGAGGCAGAGGTTTCCTTGGGAGGACGGACTGATTTCTTCGTGGATATATCTGGTCCCTGGAACAGCTTCTGGCAGATAGTAGGTGTTCAATAAATATTTATTCAGTGAACAAATGAATCAGGTGTGGGAGGCTGTAATGGATTTTCCTTACCCATTCCATCTCCATCAACTTGTCCCTCTTCTCAGAATGACTGGGATCAGTCAGCCTGGGAACCAGGGGAGAGACTCTAAAGGGGCTTGCAAGGACACAGGTTAGAACAGATTTTAAGGCTGCTGATAGTTTACTATTGTGACAGTGGTCCATCCTTCCACTCCAGCTCTGGTCCAGCTGTGGGTCTTTTCTTCCTGTCACATTGGGATATTTCTTTTCACTGCAGCAAAATCAAAGTCATTTACAATCTGAAATGTAGGCACCAGGTCCAAGGATGGTGAGAGTGGGAAAAAGGGCTTGCCAGCAAGTGTGTTTCTGACTGCAGCCCAGGCTGCTACCTGCGTATTAGTATAGATCACCTTCATTTTGGTTTTCTGAGCTCACTAGCAAGACTTGCTTATGGAAATCTTTTGCGTTTGCACTGGGCTTTTAACCTTTCTGGCCAGCACGTGCAAGCTCTTGATTTTCTCAATATTGTTAAGTACTGCTGCACCTGAAAAATGGCTAATGCCCTAGAGCACACTGGCCAGGGCAGGAGCCTCAATCGCTTAGCATTTCTGCCTTCAAAGCCTTGCATCACCCAGACACAAAGCCTGCCTGGAGCTGTAAAAAGAAAAAAAAAGAGGGGTGGGGGGAGGATGCAAGGGAAAAAAGAAAAAGGAATTAATTAAACATGTAAAAGAGGTTCTAAGCTTAAACACAAACAAAATCAAATGAATGTGGCGACTCCTCTCGGGATAGGGCCAGTAAAGTCCGCTTGCTGCCTAACGTTCTGGGCAGGATTGCTTTTCCGATCTCTTGGCAAACAGGTTCTCAGAAGCAGGCACTGTGGGAGCTACCAGGACGAAGAAGCAGCTCAGGGTCAGGGAGGAGAGGACAGGCGCAGGCACAAGAGAGCCAAACTGCAAGGAGTGAACAACCGCAGGACCGGGGCTTGGCACTTCCTGGGTGTCTTCCCAGGCAACGTAAGCTGAACCTCAACCTAATAACCCCTGGGGGCAAGTACCCTACACCCGTGAACACTTCTCCACGGACACCGCCGGGGAGATCCCCACCCAGACCCAGGAAGAGCTCTACTGCTTCCAAGATGAGGGCTGAGGTAATTGTGGCAGAAGCCACCGCATCTGGCTTCCGGGGAGCAGGACGGGGACGCCGCTGTCAAGAGGCCCCAACACGGTGTCTGGGGCAGAAGAGAGGAGGCTTCCTCCTCCACACACCTTCCCACTCCCTTTGGTCGCGACCTCCACTCTGACACTGTGAAGAGTCAATAACGCAACTGGGTGACCCAGAGGGAGGCAAAGGCTCACTAAGAAGAGGCGGGCGAGGTCAGGGGTCAGGGATCGCGAGCGCTGGGGTGTCTCCGGGGCTGCAGTGGGAGGAGCTGGGAGCTGGGGGGCGGGGAGCGGGCGGGAAGGGAAGCGGGCGGAGGCGCGCAGGGGCGGTGCGCTGGGCTGGGCGGGGGCGGCGAGGGGCTGACGCGCCTCGGCTGGGCTGTGCTGCGCGGAGGGAGGCTGAGATCGTCCGCCCGGGTTCTCGGCGCTTGGGGTCGTCTCCGCGCCACGCCCCGGGGAAGGCGCGCCCTGGCCAGGCGGAGCTCCCAGAAAAAGGCGCCACCGAGCTCGGTGCCCGCTGCCATCGCTGGAGGGAGACGCAGAGCCTCGCGAGCCGCAGCCCACCGGCACCCAGGCGCCCCCTCCCGTAGGCCGTCGCGTCCGCCCCCCGCCGCGAACCCAGTCCGGCTCCCCGCTGCCTGGAGATGGGCAGACGCGTAGATGGCGCGGCTCCTGGCGCCGCCACATCGCAGGAGCCCGGCGCCGGGGCGCTGCGCTGAGGCTCCCGCCCGGCGCGGCCCAGGAAGCCCGCAGGTGTCCTTGGCCGCTCCGCCGCCGCCCGGGCGCTCCTTCCCGGCCCCTCGAGCTCGGCTCCCAGGGCCGCCTGCCCCGCCCCGCGCTCGGCGCCCAGCAGGACGCCCTGTCTGAGGCCCCCGCCCCGCCACGGCCCCCGCAACGCGGCTCCCAGCCCCGCGCAGCTCCCGCCGCGGCCGCAGGACCGGAGGCTCGCTCCTGTGGGTGCGCCTGATCCCTGCCGCCGCCTCGCTCGGCGCGGCCCCGCCTGCCCTCCTTTCCTGGCGCTGGATTTATGAATGGGGGGGAAGAGGCCACATGCCGCCGCCTCCTCGCGTCCACCGAACACAGCCTGAGCCCTCGGCGCTCCGGCGGCCGTGAAAGCGCCGACCTGGTCCCGACAGCCGCTCCGAGGACTTGTTGCTGCCGCGCCGCCCCTGCCGCTGCTGCGGGGAAACCGGCCGCTCCCGCGTCGGCGCGGTCGGGGAGCCCGAGGGTGACCCGCGTGAGTGTGAGCGCGCGCCGGCCCCGCGCCGCGCTGCCCCGGGACAGTGCGCTTCTCCTCTTGCTCTTCCGTCTTCCCCGGGCCTGGGGGGGCGTGGCCCCATCCCGGAGCGCTCCCGGGTCTGGTCCCGGGGGGAGAGCGCGCGTGCGCTGGCCCCCACCTGCCCGGGTCCCTAGCTTGGGGCCCCGGCCCCTCGCTCCCCCTCCAGCCTCACTCCCCACCGCTGCCTACCCAAACCCAACCACCTGTGCACCCGAGAAGCCCAACTGCTCCCGCCTTGTGTTCCCGGGAGGGAGGGGGGCAGGGGCAGAGCCGCGCCGCAGAGGGGGCAGCCGCCACCTCCTGCCTCCTCTTCGTCTCCTCCCCCTCCCCTGTCTGACGCTGCCTTCTCGGGAAGGGTGTTTGGAGGGCAGCGGCCGCCCCAAGCCGGAGCCCTGCAGCGCTTCTTATGATCAGCTCGGTGTGTGTCTCCTCCTACCGCGGGCGCAAGTCGGGGAACAAGCCTCCGTCCAAAACATGTCTGAAGGAGGAGATGGCCAAGGGCGAGGCGTCGGAGAAGATCATTATCAACGTGGGCGGCACGCGACATGAGACCTACCGCAGCACCCTGCGCACTCTCCCAGGCACCCGCCTTGCCTGGCTGGCCGATCCCGACGGCGGGGGCCGGCCGGAGCCTGATGGCGGAGGCGCGGGCAGCAGCGGCAGTAGCGGCGGCGGGGGCTGCGAGTTCTTCTTCGATCGGCACCCGGGCGTCTTCGCCTACGTGCTCAACTACTACCGCACTGGCAAGCTGCACTGCCCCGCCGACGTGTGCGGGCCGCTCTTCGAGGAGGAGCTCACCTTCTGGGGCATCGACGAGACCGACGTGGAGCCTTGCTGCTGGATGACCTATCGGCAGCACCGTGACGCCGAGGAGGCCCTCGACATCTTTGAGACCCCTGACGGGGGCAGCGGCGCGGGGCCCAGCGACGAGGCAGGCGACGATGAGCGGGAGCTGGCCCTGCAGCGCCTGGGCCCTCACGAGGGAGGCGCCGGCCCAGGGTCAGGCTCTGGGGGCTGCCGCGGCTGGCAGCCCCGCATGTGGGCGCTCTTCGAGGACCCCTATTCCTCCCGGGCTGCCAGGGTGAGTGGCAGAAGCCCATCTCTCCTCTCGGGTTTCTGAGGTGTGTGGCTGTCGTGGGTAAGGGGAGGGCTAGGGAAGTGGGGTAAGAGAGGCTGACCCCCGAAGGCTGATCCTGCCTTCTTCCCGATTCCTCCTGGGCCCTGGGGGAATCCCACGCTCCCACCTTGCCCCTGCACGCACTTGACTTACTACTTGGACCCAATCCTAGCTGCCTGCTTTGCCGCATCACCCCCCCCCCACACACACACACACCAGTGGGGAGCTCTCAGTTTTGCTCTTTCAGGCCCCATCTTCAGCTGCTCCCCACTCCTCAGGGCCACAGTCCTAGAGAGCTGGGATTCGGCCTTCTGCTGGCCTGAGGCAGGAAAGTAAACCGGGTGCATTGTCTTAATACTTCTGTGACATGCTAGCCCATTGAAACCCTGCCTACAGCTCAGTTTGCTAGCAACTGTGTGTTTTAGAGAGGGGCTGATGGGCTCCAGCACAGGAAGGGCAGAGCTGGACCCAGCTTCAGGACCAAGCCGAGGATGAGCTTGCTTTCTTTAGGGAGCAGTTCACGTCCCAAGGCTTTGGCGCACCTGAGATGGCCTGGTCTCAGCTAGGGCTAGAGGAGGGTGAGGCAGGAAACGTCTGCTGTCCTAGGCCCTTCAGCCTTTCGTGGCCAGCCACAGCCTTCCTGGTGATGAAACCAGATTTGTTGCCACTTTGCTTTCTGCTGCAGCACAAAGTGGCTTCCCAGAAAGCTGTGGTTCAGGTTACTGCTCCACATGGGGTGGGGGAAGGTTGAGGGGTGGTGGAGGTTGAATTAGGTGAGACCTGGTTCCTCCAGGCTATACCCTTCCCTGAATTTCTTTTGGCTTCTCTTAACCCTTTTAGATGGGAAGGGTGGTCAGGAAAAGTGCTTGCCCCTTTATTCTTGGGCAGGTAAACCCTGCAGGGAAGAAGGCTTTAAATCCTTTTTAAAAAAGAAAAGCCAAAGAACTGTGTTTGATCTCATGACCTCAGCCAACAGCCTGGCTGGGTATGTTTGGGAGAGAAGCAAGGGCAGAATCATTTGCTGGGGCTGAGAACTGCTTCTGGCTGGGTGTGTGTGTGTCCTGGGGCCTGGTCAGCATCTCTGGCATCCCACCCTGTTGTGTTGGTGAGACTTAGGCCCTGCCGTACTCCGCTTGCCCTCAGCACTCCTACTTCTTAGGCTGGGCACCGTCCTAGCTGTGGAAGGAAAAGTTCTATCTCCCCACTCAAGGACGACGTGAGTTTGGGGAATGGGCCTGTAGGCAAGGGCTAGGCTGGCATAAATGCTGCACTTGGGCAGATCCATCTCCTGCCTAAAAGAGAGAGGCAGAGGTCTCCGTGACCATGGCCTGCTGGGCTGGGGCTGCAGGCAGCCACTAGCAGGCAAAGATGTTTTTTGGGTCCTTTCCCATTCCAGCTGCTTTGGTTTTGTTCTTTGCAATGCTGAAGCCAACTTACAAGGCCAAGCACAGTGGTGGCCATGGCCTGGGTCTGCTGTGAGTTCCAGGCTCCTCGCAGAGCTCACTAACCTGTGAGTGTTGGCTCTTGGCTGTCTGCACTAAAGAGGACAGATTCCTTCAAAACTGAGGGTAGGAGGGAGGCAGGTTGGCCTGACAGAGAAGTGAAAAGGGGACACACCAGGGAGGAGGGAGGAGAGGAGATGGTTAAGAGAGATAGGTCAGATTTATGAGCATTCTGGAGTCTTTAGGGACTTTTCACCTGCTCAAGTTCTTCTGGGACTGTAAGGGCCTGCAGTACCAGTGCTGTTGAACCTCTTCGACACAAGTGGCTAAAGTTCAACCCAAAACCCACTTATTTATCGTAAGGTGCCAGTGCTACAATTAAACCTGAACACTGAGGTTTTGTTTTTAAAAAGCAACTTAAAAAAAAACAATTGATACATTAGTATCTTTAAAAAAAAAATAATAATAGATGTGTCATAGCTTTGCCACCCCTGGACTACCATCAGCTCACCATGAGGTAGCCCAGCCAGGACTTCTTTAAGCGTAGAGCCTGATTTGCTCCTTGGAATCCTCCAGGGACCCAAGGTCCTTTGCCCTTTTTGAAAATTTTATCTTATTTTTATTTATTTGGTACAGGGTCTCACTAAGCAGTTTAGATTCATGGTGATCTTCCTATCTCAGCCTCCCCAACACTGGGATTGCAGGTGTATACCACCATGTGGCCAGCTCAGCATGCTAGGGTTCTAGGCTGGCACAGCATGAAGTACCAGGGATCAAACCCTGATCCTTGCCCTTGCCCGTCAGGCACTTAAACTGTGGAACTATCTTCCCAAGTCCTCCTTTGCCCTTTTGATCTGAATCTCTTCAGCCTGGACATTTCAGCTGAGGTCTGAAGTTTGGGAGAAGGCAGGGTTAATCTTCTCATTTAAGCAGTGAGGAAACCAGGAGTCAGACATACTCCATATCTTGCCAGAGCCACTTAACGAGAAACAGAGCCAACATACCACCTGTGGCGTCCAGCCTTCAGGCTGTCAGTACCAATGAGAGTAGCGGTCTGCAGCTCTGACTGGCACCCGTGCCAGATGACCTGCCTACAGCTAAGTGACATAGACAAGGCCAGCTCTCAGCTGCTTCCTGACACACTACTGGGAATATAGAGTCCTTAAAAATTAATACCTGCTATTCATTGAGCACCCCGTGAAAGTACTTTGTTATGCATACTTTAATCTGTAAACCTCCTGGTGAACTTGAAAGCAGGCTGTCAACCCCACTGAACAGTCAGAGGCTGTGGACAACCAAACAGCTGGCCTGAGATTGCACGTTGCAATAGTAGCTGGGCTTTGAACTGCAGCCAGAGTGCCCTGACTCCCTAGCCCTTGCTGCTGTGACTGCAGTAGACTCTAGTCGTTAGGAGCGGCTGTTTGCAGCAGGGAGAGGTAGTGAGTTTCCTGCTCTGGCCTGGAGGATGTTCTGAGGTACTTTGCTGCCTGTGGATGACATCAGAGAACCTAGGAGCAGATGGGGACCTCAGAAGGGACCTGCTTTGTTGCTCCTCTGGGCCTGACAGCATGGTGCAGTGAAAGGGGTTCTGGAACCACACTCTCACCCAGAGCTCTTTGCCCCTTGGGTGTATATGCATGCTTTGCTCACAGCACGACCACCTGGAAGGGCCCCTGCGAGGGCACCTGAGGACAGGA
>PVKN010022178.1:0-15246 GCA_004027915.1 Capromys pilorides
ATATATATATATATATATATATATATATATATATATATATATATATATATATAAATTCTAAAGTCTGGGTGATGATCCATATACAGCAAGGAATATTTTTAAAAACAGAGAAAAAGAAAAATCAGAGTGTTGAAGTGCACTATAATCAAATTTGCTGTGATATGGTAGAGACAAGCTCATGAGAAAATAAGCAAGAAGGAACAGAAAAGCTTGGAAGGAAATGAACAGGACAATTTGAAACCCCAAGCTAATGTACAGTAGATTTTCATTTTCAACTTTTCTAGAGAAACTATTAGTATAAAATAAAATTTAGCTTTAATCACACAATGTACAAATGAGGTGGCAAATAAAACTAGGCTAGAATATTCTTAGCAATACCTATAGACTGCTATACTAAGTGTTTCCAAGTCACTAAGACTTCAGTATTTCATAAATAAATACATGAGTGGTCATACAAGCTACAAAACTGTCAGGTTGAACAATACTGACCAGGTTTCCTTTTGCTTTGCTGTAGGGCAGCCTTTGGAGAGTTCATAAGAAATATGAATGTCTCAGAGAGGGTAAAAGCCAGCAGGCCACAAATTTGTCTAACTTCAGGACCCTATTAACGTCTCCCAAGCACTGTTTCATTAAAAAGTTTAGGAAAGACTATAGTAACCCATAAAGATGGTTAGTATAATTCTCCTAGTCCGTATTAGGAATTTTCCATGGTTTCAATACTAAATACTTACCACATGTTTCCTTTCCAGGATATATATATATATATATATATATATATATATATATATATATCCCAGTTACAGAGCATAAAAGGGAAAAATAAGAGGAAGAAAAGGCCCTAGCAATTTCCTGCCTACATTTCCTATACACCTGTTTCTGTAGTATGAAATCTCCAGTTAGGCAGCAAGCTTTAGGCTTGGACTGAGTACAGGGTTCAATGTTTACACTGTGCTAGGAAGACTGGTAGACTAAGAAGCATACTCATTCATTAACAGTAACTTGAGAAGTCCCAGTCTCCCTGGTCAGATCTTCAGTCACTAGGCCCCAGTGCAAGCAGGAAGCCCACCTCAGGCAGCTCAGATGAGGACCGCTGATAGCAGCAGCTCACTTCAGACTAGGAAGTACCTATTGTCATTTGTGCAACAGTGGAAAGAAAGATAAGGAGGTTGGTTACAAAAGCCCTTTGGGATAGGTTTTCCGCACATTTATCCGAGGGGCTCTCAAGCCAAGGCTTGAAACAAGCATCTGGCAGATAAGCTCCTGCAACGCCTGCTAATTTTGTCATCAGCAAGGCCAAGTTTGCTGTCGTTACAAAGTAGGGGCCTCAATGCATCTAGGTACATCTAGGTCAGTGATGGACACCTTTTAGAGACAAGTGTCTGAACTGAAACCCAAAACCTATTCATTTATCATGGAGTGCCAGCACTGCAATTAAACCTCAATAATGAGACTTTAGTTCAGAAAAAATAACTAATAGATTAACATCTTTTGTCTTACAATAAAAACAACGCAAAAGATATATTTGCTACCACTCTCTAGGTGCTTTCACATGGCTAATAGCTCAGTTACAATTGTGGTGGATCTTCTTTATTGCTGTAGACCCTGACCCGTACATTACAGTGATAGGGAGAGGAGAGGCCTAAAGGCTGCAGTTAGGAAGCTGAGTCCTACTATTTACAAGCTATGCCACCTTGGTGACTGCTTCATCCCTGTATGTTCCAAATTCCTTCTCTGTACGAAAAGGCTATTAGTACCTACTTCATAAGCTTAAATAATGCACTGAATGGAATGACCAGTATTGTAGATGTGCAATTAACATAACTATTAACCTTGAATGAGCAGGAATTATAACTAAGGAAAAGCCCAAGGCAGAACTAAGGTTTGGCATTAGATAAACAGAAGGAATCCAATAATTACTCATTAAACAACCAAAATCTCTTAAACCCAATGCTGGATTCTAGAGGAAGAGTTTTTGCTTGTGTATATGCAAGTTAAGAAGAACTGAGCTGTTCAGTACCGTTCAAACCAAAGTAGGAAGCCACATTTATGGTTTCTGCATCTCATGGTTGAGTAAGTGCTAAAGACCATCCAACTGTCTGACACAAGGACCAGCAAACACTAAAAGTGGCTTCAGTGACTTGCTCCTGAGATATACCACATTGAAAGTCATTGCTCTGAACTACCTAAAGCAATGAAGTAGACACTGAAACTCTCTGTAGAGAGCTTCTCCCACATTGTCTACCAAAGTTAGAATCTTTTAAAGACAGAAAGTTTCTTCAGCAGCAATTAAAGAATGTTTTGTGGTATTGTATACCACACACCACACATTTGCTGCTTCTTGCATAGTAGCATATAAGTCAAAATTCATATCTAGGTGAAAACAGATTTTAATGACACTCTTCCACTCCTGCTGTTTCAATTTATCAACAAATACCACCCTAAAGAAAGAACAATGTTCTTAGGCCACACTATCCCCATGGCAAACAATTAAATTTTAGTTTACATGGGACCCACACAGGTCCTAAAATGCTAATGAAAATATAGTCCCAGACTGTATGCACTATATACAACCATGTCCCCATCCCAACTAGACAGACACCCTTGCTATTCCTTTCTGTACAGAAACTACAGACAGTGGGGCACAATGGCACACACTGTAATCCTAGCACTCTAAGAAGCTGAAGCCAAAGGATCCCAAGTTTGAGCCCTGCCTGGGTAATTTAGCAAGATTCTATGTCTTAGCTACTTTTCTTGTTGCTGAGACAAAGTACCTGACACCCAAAGGTAAGGGAGGGTAGGTATATTTAGCTCACAGTTTATACAGGCTTCAGATCGTAATCATCTGGCTCCAAGGCAGGGTAGTGTCACTGAGAAAAGTTCAGGGCAGGCAGAAGGCATCAGAGCAACCAGGGATGACCATAGCTCTTTCTATCCCTTATGTCATATCCAGGCTGCTTATGGTTGGTAGCACTCACACACTTTAATCCTAGTTCCCCTGGTCCTAACATTGCACTATGAATCAATTCCAGCATCACACACTCTAGATCCAATCACCCCTGAAAATACCCTAGCTACACGACAAGTCTATGGGGGCCATCTTGGCATGAGCCCTAATAGCATGTCTTGAAGTTAAAGGAGTTGGGGATCAGGTGGCTGGAAGGTAGCTCAGTGTGAATACCATCGATTCACTCCCCAGTACTGTCAAAAAGAAAAAGAAAACCACATGCAACCCTCAGTAATTGACAATCTGCTAGTACATGCTTGTTTGGTAGCTTTCTGAGGATTCATCCTTCCATTCAAGGCTGGGAAGCTGACTGGATGAGAAGAAACTAAATTATGCTGTACTTTCTTCATCCAACTGTTATCCTGGGAATCTGGCAAACCAAATCTGTGCCAAATCAGCCCTTGCTAGTGGTAACACAGCTAGCATAACAAAACAGCAGACAAAAATCCCATCTGTTTCCTACCTGCGATGGGCAAGGTCTCGGAGGAAGTGCAGGTGGTGGAGGCAACAATCCTGCCTTAGTAGCTAGAAAGAGAAAACACACATTGTTAAGGACTCCTCAATGGAAATAACATAAAACCAAAGCAAAACCTTGTAATCAAGTAGGAATGGCAATGGGAGTTGCACTTAACATATTTAAGTTTTTAAAATCTTTCAGAAAGCTTATTTTTTTAAAGTGCATGTTCTTTCTAATCTCTGATTCATCTTCCTCTACCGAAACCCCAATTTACATAGGCTGCTATAACTGAGACAGAGTAAAATGCTAAGAAAAAGAAAATTTTGGATTAAAAGATGAGAAGTCGGTATGAGTAAGTCAGTCAATTCCTTATTATTTTCATATTAATTATTTAGTTTCCAATAATCTCAGTGTAAAGTTGGAGTCTTCTGGGTCTTTCACTGCTCCTGGCTCTCAGCATTACTGAGGATGAGCACAGGGCACAGGCTGCTAAAGAGAAGGACAGAGGCACAGCCCAAGGCAGCAGCCCCTGGGCCTGTGTGTGCTCCTACAGATAGGTCTGCCAGTACTAGAGGAGGCTGAAAGCAATCCACAGAAACAATTTCTTTAGTTCAAAACTCTCTAATTCTTTTTTTTCCTCCCTGCTCATTATTATCAGAGATAACTAATTTCTGTTTCTGAAACAGCTTGGCTACATTTCAAAGGTCTTTTGAAGGAAATCTGCATCTAACATTTTTGTTTGTGAAATACAGAGAATATTTGAGTTAAGGCAAGAATATCTGAATTATTGTTTAGCAATAAAAATAAACAACCAGCATGAACATTTAAGTAAAATCCATAATCACACACAAGAAATTGGATTACACCCTGCCAAGTTAAACCACATTCTTTATAAACTCCTTAGAAAAACACCATGTCTGTTGCAATCTGTTCATAAATCCGTAATACATGTGCTAATATTTGGACAATTTTCTGTGCCTAAAAAATAAATAATAACAATGTACCAAGAACAGAAAAATTCTTGTGGATCACTATTGGTCTGCCCTAGCTGGATTAGATAAATTGGAAAATGAAATCTAGTGCTTTCCTCAAATGTAACTCAGAGTAACGCCATGGAGATGTTCACTCTGAGCCAGCACATGGAATCACACAAACATGTGGGGCTGTCCATGATTCTTCTCAGTCTGTCTTTCATTAACATATATGAAATACATCAGAAGATCAAAACTACACAAGTTCAAAAGCCATCAGTAGCAAAGCATGCAGTGGAAGAGTGCTGAAATGCTTCAGGACTTACACATTGCTAGGCTCCCACTCAACAGGTCTTTATAGACTGAGGCTTTAAATTACCAGTTACTTTTAAAACAAAATGAAACAAACAAGCAGAATTTGAGCATGATTCTAAAAGAAAGGCCAAGCAACTGGACTAACATGTATATTAAAACAGCACTCTTAATAGGAGAAGACTACTCAAGAAATGATGAGCCATGTTAAATGGACTTCTGCTTCCAGCCAAGACAAAGCAACGTAGATTCAATTTACTGACCCATTTGAAACAAACCAAAACAAATAGGAAAACATATTAAAACAATAGCATTCAAGGTACTAGAACAAAACACATACAAAAGGGCTTCAAAACACCAGAAAATCAGAAAACAGTGACAGTGGAGGGATGAAATAAAGGAGAACTCTGTGACTACCTCTGCCCACTACCTTGAGAATTGCTAGAAAACATAGAAGGCCTAGGTTGAGGTCTAATTATGCCCTTTTTATTACTTAAAAATCCTTAAAAATAAGGATTTATCCTTATTACTTTTTACTATTTTTATTTTTAAATGAAAAATGTAATTTTTAAAAAAAAAATGGGTTTATTTCTGCATATAACTTCTGGATAAACCTGTATCACCTACAAACACCATTTATTGGATTCATTAGAAATTTGCCCAAATATGAAGGAAGAATGAGGTGAAAGATTAAGACTATCTAAAATGGAACCTGGCCTCAAAATAGTGTCACAGGTGTGCGTCCATTGTTCATTCTAAATCTTTTATGAGTTGGTACTGGTTATTTTTTCATTAAACTCATAGAGGATGGGGAAGCCAAAAATCTAAACGATAACTTTGTTTTTCCTTTTCATTAATTTAGCTTTTTATCTGGTCTTACTTATTTAGAACATCTACTATAAAGTTTAATTTAAATGGTGACAATGGATATGTTTGTCTTCTTTTGATCTCAAGGAGAAACATTTACTAATTCACCATGAACTATAATATTTACTATAGGTTTACTGTAATATACTCTAATCGATTATGAAATTTCCCATCTGACTCAGTTACACTTCTCTCATTGCTGGGACAAATACCCGACACCCAAAATGAGGGAAGGAAAGGTTTATTTAGCTCACAGTTATTGGAAGTTTCAGTCCATTCTCAGCTGGCTCCAAGGCACTATGACACATGGCAGCGAGCCACATTTCACAGCAGGCAGCCACAAAGAGCAAGAGCAAAGGGAATGGCAGCAGCTCCAGCAGCTACTACCCTCTCTTTCCTCCTTACATTTTGATGCAAATTACCTGTCCCAGGGCAGGTGCAGCATCCACACCCACAGTAATCAATCACAAACTACAGAAGCTGCCCCATGACTGCAGGAGGCTTTGTGGGGACATCTATACACAAACCATAACATCACCTATTCATATTTTGAGATTTTTCAGGACAATTTGGTGCTGAGTTGATGGTTTGATATTTCTTTGTATTTTGTTCATATGGTAAATTGCATTATGGGTTTTGTGACAATGAGGTATCGTTTCAGACCTGTGATAGACTCAACTTGCTAAAAATTTTATATTGGCTTCATTTAGTAAGCTAGTATTTTGTTTAGGATTTTATAACTATATTCAGGAGCAACGCTGCCAATCATGATTTTCCTTTCTCAAAAGGTCTGAACTTACGCTTCACTCAGCTACAAAACATTCCTCTCATCTATATTTTCTTTTCCAGTTTTTCATTCACATTGCCATTTTTTAATTCTTTTTTATTTTTTGACAGTTTGAACACAGTAGTACATTTCAATATTTGATACAATGCATATTGTTGTCCTCTTATACAGAGCCCAGGGCATAGGTGTTACAATTTTTCAAATCATTACTGGTACAACCAAATTTCTTCTCACTGAACTAAGAGAAAGTATGTGTATGCATAATCCAGTGTTAGATAATCGCAGTGGATTATTGGTAAAACTGGCAACATTAGAAGCTGTTGATTTAAGCCTTTTACAGCTCAGCATTCTAATCTAGCTTTCTGTTTTATGCCTAGTGGTTGAACTTTTCTGCTGGGTGGTTAAGGGCAAATTTAAGCATGACTTGTATAGCAAAACAACTCTCATCTATATTTTGGAATAGGCTGTATACAATTGGAGATTTTAGCCAGGGATGGCTATAATCCCAGCACTTGGGAGGCTGAGGCAGAAGGATTTCTGTGAACTTAAGCCAGCCTGGACTACATAATGAGTTCAAGCCCAGCCTAAACTATATAGTGAGACTCTATCTCAAGAAAAAAAAAAAAAAAACCTTCCAAAAAAGAATCATTTTTTTTCCCCAAATATATAAAAGCTTGCCATAAAATCCTGACCTGGAATTCTTTACATATATATTTTTTAAAATGATCCCATTTCTTTGTTATAAGACCATTCAGACTAATTCTTAAATCAATTCTGATAAATCGTATTTCTCTGGATATTTGTTCATGTTGTCTAAATGTCCAAATTTACTGCTAAGATGGTTTTCCTATCCAGTTATGATCACCTTATATCTGCATGTGTATTCATCTTTTCCCACTACTCAGGGTGTTTGTGTCATCGTACTAACTTTCCTTCATTAGTCTCACTTGGCATGTATCAGTTGTATTGCTCTTCTCAAAAGCTCAGCCCGTAATCTTTTGAAATCTTCCACACTATATGCTCACTTTGAAGTTCATCAGTTTCTTTCCATGTATGTTATGTGGATTTGTCCTATTATTTTTTCCTACCTTAAATCAGTTGCATCACTTATGTTTCTAGATTTTTCTTTTTTTCTTTTTCTAGTACTGCAGGTTGAACCTACCACTTTCACACTGAGCTACATCCCTGCTCCATCCACCCTTTTGGGGTTTTTGCTTGCTTTCTTTTCTTTCGTTCAGCTCAGACTGGCCTCAAACTCGTGGCAATCCTCCTGTCTCGGCCTCTTGTGTACTGTGATGGGGGCACATCTAGCAGCCATCCATCATTTTTAACAGACACTAATTTGCTAAATTGCCCATTATGGGCTCAAAAGTTGCTATCTTACTGCCTCAGCTTCCCACACTGCTAGGATTGTAGGTATGGGCCACCAGGCCCATCTTCTAGCTTCTGTTTCTTTTTGGGTCTTATTAGTACCTGTTTGCAGTACATATTGATTGTATCCACTATAGGGACTCGGCATACGTGCACAACACATTTCAATTTTTCCTACTGCCTCCACCCCTCCTTCATTTCTCCAGCATTAAATTCATTTATTAATCTTATAAAACCTAAGAAAGTTAATTGTCTTACATACAGAATAAAAATCAGGCTAATAGGTCGAAGAACATATATAACACATGAGACAACCGTATTAAATCAAGGTACACATTTAGGTCCACTGTCCATACTGGATTACAGTACCTTTTATTCTCTATTTCTTCCTATTGTTTTTTATTTGATACTTCATAAATTGAGCTTTTTTATATGAGAGAAACCATGCAATGTTGAAGCTCGTGTGTCTGAGTTACCTCTTTGACATTATGGTCTCAAGGTACATCTATTTTCTTACAAATGACTCAAATTTATCCTTCTTCATGGTAGAGTGGTACTCCATTCTGTATAAATACCACATTTAAAAATATTTTCTTTTCTAATGCAAGTATTTTTAGGATGACAAATTTTCTTCTACATACCTTTCTATTAAAATTCCATAACTTTTTATATATCATACTAACATTTGTTGCTTTAAAACTGTCTAATCTCTATTACAATTTCTTTTATGATTTACCTTCTATCCTAAGGGTATCCTTTTAGAACTTTCCAAATTAAGGGTCTTTTCATAGTGAACTCGATCATTGACAGCACTATTTTCTCTCATAACACTGAAGATGGCACTTCACTGTATTTTGCTATTATTGCTGTCAGTGAAGGCAGTATTCTTAGTAACTTCTCTTCTCTCTGGTTGCTTTGAAAAGCTTTTCTTTGGTTTTGGTAGCCTGAACTATCAAGCTTCTTTCTGAGGCTTCACATGCATGGCCTCACCTTTTGCTTCTCTGTGGGTATTTCTGAACCACAGGATATCCCCATTAACTTTGATCAATTTGCAATATTTGAGTAGTTTTTCTGGCATTTTCTCTTGCTTCTTTTTGAGTTCTGTGTCTTACTGTGCTGTATTCTACATCATTTTCTAACACTGATTGCTCTGTTAAGTCAGTCTTTGAGTTTCAATGATTTTTTTTCTGTCCTAGAGTTCTATTTGGCCTTTTGCCAATTTTTTTCCACTTTTACTTTAAAAGTAAAGCAATGTACCAGGAGTGGTGGCACACACCTGTAATCCCAGCACTCAGGAGGATGAAGCCAGAATACTGCTACAAGTTTAAGGCCAGCCTGGGCCATACCGTGAGTTTGAAGCCAGCCTGGGCTATACAGTGTGTTTAAGGCCAGGCTGAACTAGCAAGACCCTGTCTCAAAAAAAAAGAAAAAGAAAAGAAAGCAAAGAAATGAATAGTGGATCCTATTTCTTACCCCTAGGACAAGGGTATATCTTATCAAGATCCTCCAGGGACAGGTTCTAGTATATCTCATACTGTTTGGAGAGTTCTGGAATTCTGCTCCTGTGGACCCTCTCTATGTAGTGGTCATGCCTTACTCCTATTTTCCTGATAACTGGAAATATAGTAAGTGAGCAATAATCACAAAAGCTATAGGATTACATTCCAACCCTATGTTTTAAAAAAGACTGTCCAAAGAAATTTAGAAGCAGTCACATCTTAGTTCCTCTCCACATTCTGTAGTTTGAGCATTTTTCCCAATCCAGTTAAAGGCTAGATATATTTTTTTCTAGGGCTAGGTGAAGCCATGGAGGAATTACTGAAAATAGAGAGGTTGAGTAAATGTATGCATTGTGGATACCGAGACTTTGTCAGCATTCTTCCCTTCTGTCAGACAATTCCATCCAAAGATTGGAAGAATATTGTTATGGTTTGAGGCTAGATGACCTCCCAAAGCCTCATGCAGTCATAGGGTTTTTCTGAAGGAGGCTGAATTTAGACTGTTATTGATTTGTTGATGATGAAACACTCAGATTGAGGGTGCTGATATTAAGGGCTAGTGATTGCAGGATCAGTCCATTGATTGGATTGGCACTACCCTGATCCTTGTAGACTGTACACAATATAAGGCACAGAAACAGGATTGTCTCCCCCTCCCTTATTGCTTTTGCCATCTCCTGCCACCATGAATTATTTTCCCTCTGTGATGCCCCTCTGTCTTGTACCCCTCTGCCTGGGAGCCAGTCAGCTATGAACTGAACCCTCTACAAAATGTGAACCAAATAAACCTTTTCCTCTTTAACATTGGGTGTTGGGTATTTTGTCTCAGCAACAAGATAAAGGTAACTAAGACAAATATATTCAAGAAAATCAAAGCACCCAAGAAGAGAGATCTAAAAACACTAAAATCAAGGGATCTCCAAAAGGATGGCCCAGCTAGATCATTTTATCACGAAGTCACATTTGGCAAATGCCATCTCCCATTCTTTTGTTCAGATATTCTAATCAGCTTTTTCTGTCTCATCCTAAATTTAAGCATTAATACCATATAGGAAAGAAATATTATAATCTAAGGCATATATCAATAAAAACGGTACTGGGCATAGTAGTGTACACTGGCAATCCCAAAATTTGGGAGGCTGAGGGGGGAGGATAACAGAGAGTACAAGGCCAGACTGAGCTACATAGTGAGTACAAGACCAGGCTGAACTACACAGCAGGACCCTATCTCAATAAAATAAAATTGTAAAAAATGGGGAGGTCAAAGAAATAGATTGGACCTATACTAGAAAACATATATATTGACCAAAGCTCCAGGGGCACAATCTGTTAGCATGTAATATTTTCACAAAACAAATTATTATCATAATGATAATTCAGTTTATTCCAGAAATACTTAAACACTTACTGTGTACCAGGCACTAGTTGAGGTGCTGTAAAAATATAACTGGGCGAGTATACCTCACAGATGTAGAGAAATCATTCCTAAAATTCAACTGGAGCCAGAAGAGACCCAGAATAGCAAAAGCAATCCTGGGCAACAAAGGAAAGGCAGGAAACATTACAATCCCTGACTTGAAATTATACTACAAAGATGTGACAAAATCAGTATGGTATTGGCAAAGAAATAGACCTCAGGATCAATGAAACATATTAGAAGATGCAGACATATTTACAAACACACTCAGCCACCTTATCTTTGACAAAGAGACCATGGCTAAGAGCTATGGAAAGAATCAGAACCCCAAAGAGTTTTATTTTAGTTACCTTAATATCATTAGATACTAGAATTCACTAAACTAGTTCGATCCAAATCTCTAAACAGTATTTGTTTCTCATTCATGATTATATGCCCAAACTGGAAGCTTCTTAGAAGGTACAATTAAAGATGCTTTCAGATATTTTAAGGAACTCAAATTAAGCTCCATGCACATATTCTAAGGAAGCTACTAAATGATGTGTTCCACCAAAACAAAGGACTTCTATCTAAAACCCATAGTTATTTTACCAATAACTATGTAGCTCAGGTTGGCCTGTACTCTCTTTTATCCTCCACTCACTGGAAGAAAGTTAGCCTCTCTCATAAATGGTGCTTCAAAAACTGGCTTTCCATATGCTTAAGACTCAAGACTTAAGTCTATCACCAAGTACTAAATTACAGTCAAAATGGATCAAACATTTAAATATTACAACAGAAACACTAAATCTTCTGGAGGAAAAAGTAGGTATAAATCTTAGAGACAAAGGGGAAAGTAGAGAGTCCATGAATAAAAACTACACTACACAGGAAATACTTCAAAGAATCAACAACTAGAATCTCATCTTTTGACAAGTTTCTATACACCAAAAGAAATCATGAACAGAGTAAGAAGAAAACCCATGAACTGGGAAAAACTTCAGCCAACTGTCACTCAAGTAAAGGACTTCTACCTAAAACGTATAAAGAGTTTAAAAATATTATGCCCTCAAAATCCAAAGACTCAATCAAAAAATGGGCACCCAAGATGAATATATACTTCTCAGATGAAGAAATAGAAATGCCAAATGAATATATGAAAAAAATCCGCATCATCAGTCATCTGAGAAGTAAAAATTAAAACAACACTGAGAGTCCATCTCACACCAGAAAGAAAGTCTATCATCAAGAACTCAACCAATAACAAATGCTGGTGGGTCTGTGGGGAAAAAGGAACCCTTCTCCACTGTTATGGGAGTGTAGACTGGTACAACCACTATGGAAATCAGTGTAGAGATTCCTCAAAAAGCTAGGATTGAAGGTCTCATTCAACCCAGCTATTCCTCTCCTCGGTAATTTTCCAGAAGAGCTGAAAACATCATACCCCAGTGATATACATGCATCCATGTTTATAGCAGTGCAATTTGTCATAGCTAAATCTTGGAAACAAACCAGATGCCCATCAACTTAGGAAAGGATAAAAAGGATGTGGTATTTTTAAACAATGTATTACTTATCTATGAAAAAGATAAATTCAAGGTAAATGGATACAACTAGAAACCATACTCATAAGTGAAATAAATCAGATCCACGTGTGTAAACATCATATTATCTAGCTACCATAAGAAGCTGAAAGAGTAAGTAAAATCTGAAAGATACAATAGATACTGTGAAAACAAAATAATTTGTTCAGAAGGAAGGAACAACTAGGGTGAGGAAACAGACAAAAGAAAGAAGGAAGAGAAAAAGATATTTATGTATACAGAATAGCTTGAATAACTGTACTGTTGATTTCTGCTAGTATACTGAAAAAAGCAGTAAATACTTAAATTTTTTCTTCTCCTTTTTAATGTCTTATAACTTTTAAAACCAATTTTACATGCTTATATCTGATAATCTAAACAACTAATTTGAAGATAACATGCAATATAACTACTGTTGAATTACTATCATATTGTTCAGTGAAGTTCTGTAAAGTTTCTACTGGGTTTTCTTTAACCACTTTTATTCTCTTCAAAAAATAAAAAATGCATCACTAGTGGGAAAAAACAGGAAGAAAAATCTACCTTTAAAAAGCTTATATCCTGCAGAGAAGACAAACAACAGGGTGAGGGTCAGAGATGAAATTTTAAATAGGGTTTTCAGGGAAAATCTCAACAACAGATGCTACTTGAAAAGGTGAGATAACAGACTGTTATAGACATGAAAGAACACTCAGAGTATAAAAAAGAATTTGGAAATTAAGAATGTGATGTTGAAAGAAAAACTCAATAGAAAGTTTCAAAGATAATCTAAGGAAATTTTCCAGAAAGTAGGGTAATATCTAAGTAAACGTTTCACAAAGAGACAGAAAATAGCAGAAGAAAACACAATTGAATGATTCAGTAAAACTTCCCAGAAAAGAAGAACTTGATTTTCTGAGTTAAAAGGGACAAGTGCCCAGGACATAAGAAGGAAACAGAAAAATGATAACATATATTATCAAGACAATACTGGAGTTAGAGTTCACAAGTTTTGAACAGAAGTGAGAGATCAGGGAAGGTCACATGGAAAGAAGCATAACCCCAAAGAGTTTTATTTTAGTTACCTTAGTATCATTAGATACTAGAATTCACTAAACCAATTCCATCCAAATCTCTAAACAGTATTTGTTTCTCATTCATGACTATACGCCCAAACTGGCAGCTTCTTAGAAGGTATAATTAAACATGCTTTCAGATATTTTAAGGATCTCAAATTAAGCTCCATGCACATATTCTAAGGAAGCTACTAAATGATGTGTTGCACCAAAGCAAAAGAATAAAACATGAAAGAGTAAGGCACAGAATAAAGAACATGGAATAAAATAAATCCAACATGGTTAAAAGAGGAAGGGAATACTTGGATGACAATATAGAAAGATTCCATGATGAAAATTACATATCAGACATTGAAGACAATGCGTTGAGATTTCTTTGAAAAGGTAAAAGTGACAGAATAGTTGATGCATCCGAATTTCATTAAAAAGCACTCTACAAGGGCGGGGGAGATAGCTTAGTAGAATAAGTGCTTGCATGGCAAATGCAGGGTCCTGAGTTCAATCCCCAGTACTGCAAAAAAAGAATTAAAAAAAAAAAACTCTAGAAAAGTGGAATAGTCTATGTTTGAATCAGGGGCAAGTACACTGACAAACAACTTGCTTATTCACTGCAAGATAAACAAAAACTTGTACAAGGAATAAAGGTAACTTACTTATATGAACATAATATATACACTAAACATTAATGTAACCAAAATTACAATATAGCTATACTGATAGAATGGAGGAGTGAGTGAGGGAGGACAGATGATGACAGAAACTGAGAAGTCAATAAGTTATACAAATGTGTCATCTAGAAATATGAGGGCTAGGGAAGTAGCTCAGTGGTACAAGCATCTGCCTCATAAGTACAAAGTCCTGAGTTCAAATCCTGGTACAAAAAAATGAAAATGAAAAAATATGAGGGTAATACCAAAATAAACAACATTAAAAATCTTGCCAATATGAAAAAGAAGGAAAGTATTGCAGAACAGTATATTCTTCAGATTTGGAGATGTATCAGTAGCCTGAGAGGAACTTCTCACACTTTGGTTTACCCTCTCAGCTCCACATGGAGTCCAGGCCTCCCCTCTACCATGCCTGGGTATGAGTGACAATGACTTTTTCTGATTCTTCCCTTGATTTTTAAAATCACTTCCACTGACAGTCAAGAGAATGTGTCATGGTTTAGATGTAAAAGGTCCCACCAAAGCCTCACATGCTCATAGGTAGTGTTTCTGAAAGATGACTGGATTATGGGGACTTATGTCATACCTACTGTAGGAGGTAGGATCTGGTCCCTGGCGTTGTGACCTGGAAGGCATATATCTCTTCCTACTTTACTCTTTCTCTGCTTCCCATCACCAAGCCACAAGCTGTTTCCCTCTGTGATCCCCCTCTGTCCTGCTGCCTTGTCTTAGGTGGCACCCCTGTAAACTGAGCCAAAATAAAACTTTACTCATTAAATTGTGGGTGTCAGATACTGTGCCTCAGTGAAAAGAAAGTAAGACAAGGGAAAATGAAGAGGATCCATTCCTCTTGACTCTAGGACTGGGATCTGGGCAACAAATCTCAGTAGCTGTCAACTCACATAGGCTTCTGCAGAAAGCTGGTAGAGTTGCGAGTATGCCCAAAGTCTCACAATATCCCTCAGCTATGTCTCTTTTTCAAAATGCCATATAACTTTCCTTGTTTGGAGCTGCTGAAAAACTGCATCCATGTAGTTATGATTCTCTGTTCACCTCCTTTAATGGTAGATATTAGTCTAGTATCCTATCAGGTTTATGTTTAATTCATCTTTTTGTCTTTCACAGTAACTAACCGTATTACCATCCTGTGGAATTGACTGAATTTAGTGAAGAATCTCATACTACTTTCAGTCTATTCTTGATGTCAAATTAGACTGAAAAATGTTTTTCCAGTATGCTCTTAGCCATCAAAAGAAAGGTACACCTTCACACAAAG
>PVKN010022179.1:0-15225 GCA_004027915.1 Capromys pilorides
GGGGGGAAAAAAAAAAAAAAACACATGCAGGATGATGGTGTCTTAGTTACTTTTTCTCTCACTGTTGAGACAAAATACTAGCATTCAACATTAAGGGAGAAAGGCTCAGTTAGCTCACAGTTCACAGAGCTTTCAGTCCACAACTGGCTGAATCACAGAGGAGAAACAGCTTACAGCAGGCATAAGGCAGCAAAGCGGGCAATGGGCCTCGGCAGCTTCCTTCTACCACTTTCATTCTCTGTCTAGGCTACTGGGGTCAGGGTGCTGCCCACCAATGAGTGGACAGCTTTGACAATCACACGTCATTAACCCCAACATCACATACTCTATGTCACTCTCTACCCAACCACCTATAAAAGCAGCCCCACCTACAAACACATGAGGCTTTGGAGGGACAGCTGGACACAAACTATGACAGGTGAAATGAGGCTGTTTATCTAAAATGTTTCTGCCCTCAAAAAAACAATTTCTGCCATGAGAAGCATATACATTGCTGCATGTGTTAGAAATGCCCCATCTTAGAGCATAAGACATTTTTCTCTTTGAAGCAAATGATCTAATTTTATATACTCTTCTTCTCACCAGAGCGAGAGAGGGGATCACATGACTACATGGTGGTGGATCAGAGGTGGTTCTCTAAGATCGTTACCATGTCTGGAAGACCACTGACAGCCTGTTCCAGAGTTCTGTCTACCCTGCCTGGCTCACTAAGGCATGATTAGGCCTTCTACTCACTATAATGGCACCAACTCTCCTTCCTAGTCATTTTGACCATTTTTCCATAAACACCAAAGTGTCCCCACCTTTAGTTTCTGAGTGTAAAATGTGCAACCAAGAGATTAACAACGTAAACAAGAAGAAGGACAAGAAACACAGGATTCTGTGGGCAAGAAATGTTGGCTAAAACATCAGTGGAGAACAGAGGAAGCATATTTTATGATCAGAAGTGTGAAAAACAACAAGGAAACAAATGAAGCTAACCGCTAGGTTCTTTTCCTGGGCATGTGGCAAAATAAGTTGCGATTTGTTATGAAGGAAAAACACACAAGAGAGTTATGAAAAAAACTTTAGACATGTGGGTTTGAGATAACTATGGAATACAAGATGGTGATAATAACTGGGCAGATGGCTTTTTGTGCAAAGTTCAGTGGCAAAGTCAGGGCAGGAAATATCTACTTGGAATTCATAAATGGTTTATGAAGCATAGCATAAATGAGCTCCCCAAAGAAAGGAGGAAGAAGTAGCATTCAGAATCTAATGCTTAGGTGCCTGCCAATTTATAGATCTCCAAATGATAAGGGAAAATTAGCAGGATGCTAAGAAACACTGTCCAGCGCAGTGTCAAGGAGTGATTCCCTTCATGTAGAAACAAAAGATATTATTATGCCAAACATTAGTCATTTTTTCCCTTATGGGTGATCTATTCTGCTGGGATCTGTGACAACATGAAGATGAATTAGACAATATTACTGCTCCCTAAGAGTTACTACCAAATAAATATAAGTAGTCAAGCTACCAATTACCTTTGCCTCCCAATATTTATACCTTGTATAATCCCTTCTCCTGGAGTGTGAGCTGGACCTAGCGACTTGCCTCTAATGAATAGGAGAGAGAAACAGTGATGGGATATCACTTATAAGATCCAATCATTAGATCTCCTAAGCAATTCGAACTTCCATCTCACTGATATTTTCTGCCTCATTCTTCTTTAAACGCCTCCCTGTAATGAAGATATCCACTTAGAAAGTGACTACGGGTGCTCTCCAGCCAACGCGTCCCTGAGAAACTGAGCTTCTCGGTCCACCAGCCCTTGAATAAAACAAGTCTATGGAAGAGCTCGAGATCAGCTCCTACCCTAGACGGGCCTTTAAGTCTGCACACCTTACTATAGTCATGTAGCTATGAGGTAGAGGGCCCAACTTAGCCATGATCCTGTGCCTGAGCCCTCCACCCAAATCTTCTGCTAAGTCATTAAATTTGGGGTTATTTGTTACTGCCAGTCAAAAACGAATACCTTAAGAGAAGTGCAGAAATCACAACAAGGCTGAGTAACATTTATTCAGGATCCCTCCCATCTATTTCTGGCATCTGCTGCACTATGATAACATTCCAAATCATCTTAGTATGAATTATATTAACTTTCAGTCGCATTTCCCAGGTATAATTGCATTTTGGGTCATACCTCAAACTGAGGAATAAAAATACAGAATGAGTCAAAAAATGAAAAAAAATAAATTTTTTGATAAAAAGAACCTTTCATGGCACCCCTGAATTAACACTGCAGAAAATAGCCAAAGTCTTTGGCCCCGGTTAAATCCATCTCATTTCTTTGAAACTCATCTCCTCTCTCCTGCTGACTTCTCAGCAAGTCCATCCCCACCTTGGACACATAACTCTAATTTAAGCTCCTATCAAAGCCCATTATGAGTTCCACTCGACTGCCCTTAAATGCTGTTGAATTAAGACACCAGCGTAATTAATGGACCACCTCGCTAGCACTATTTCTTCCTCATCACAGAGAGAATGTCAAGGCACATTTCCTTTGAAAATCAAGACTCTGAACAGAGTTCACTGTCACTTGTAAGTTAGTTATAAAATAACAAGTGGGCAAAGACATTCAGAAATAGTTAATCAAAGTATTTGTTCAGATGACAAACTTGGAAGCTTCTAAATTGTTTCCATTTTAAAAAATATATTTAAGGGCCAGTGAGATAGCTCAGTGGTCTAAAGTGCCTGCTTAGGCAAGCTTAGGCAAGTGCACAAGGAGCAAGGTTCGATCCCTGGCACCACATGCCACACCAGCCCTGCCCCCAGGGTGGGCTGAACCAGCCTAAATTAATTAATTAAAATAAAATTAAAAATGTTTAAAAGGATTTCTTGTTCCTGCCCAAATAGCAGAATTATTTAATTCAAATCAATTGCAGTTACACCCGATATCTTCAGAACACACAGACCCCTGCTCCTATGGAAACCCAAGACAGCAGATATTCAAGTTTCCAGCATAGAAGACTCTAGTAATCATATATAATCTACTCTAGCCTCTCACATAATCTAAGTTTTTCCAAACAATTTGGAATGCCTAATACAATGCTACAGCTATGCAAATAGCTATTACACTATACTGCTTAGAGAATAATGACAAGAGAAGTGTCCACATATGTTCGATAGGGACAATATTTTCTCTCAAGTACTTCCAATCTGAGGTTCATTGAATCTGGGGATGCAGAACTTATGCATGCAGGGAACTCACTGTGCACTGCACGTGACTAGAGAAATTAGAGGAAAATGTAGCTCACTGTTATCTAAAGCAGATTGCTGAATACAAAACAGAACAAACATTCACCGTTGCTGCCATTAGACTAAGAGGGAATTTAAACCAGAGTAGGAGGGTAGCAAGTTGCTGGAGTCCAGGGAGATTTTCTACTAGGTAAATGGCATTCCTGAAATTAAACCAAGATGGGAATAGAAGTGATATTATGCCTGAATTGAGGTCCTAGGGGCTGAAGGCTGACATTTTGAAGATCTGAGGGAACAGAAACCACATGTATTCATTTCCTATGGCTGCTGTGATAAATTGCCATGAACTTCATGGCTTAAAACAACAGAAATTTATTCTCTCACATTCTGGAAGCCAAAAGTCCAAAATCAAACTCAGAGCAAGACTTCCCTCCCGTGGGGGCTCTAAGTGAAAATCAACTTCTCATCACTCCTAACATCTGGTGCCCGGCAGCATTCCCTAGTTTGTAGTCATACCATTGTCACCTTTTTCTCCATCTTCAAAGTCCTTGTACTGGTGAGTCTGAGTCTTCTGGTTTTTCATTTGTCCTAAATTCCCTACTGCTCCTGTCCTCCACGGATCCCTGTCAGCAGACTGAGGACCTACCCAGCAATCCAGATGACTGCCTCAGCCAAGACCTTTAACCTAATCACACCTGAAACATTTTTTTTTCCCAAATAAGGTAGCACTTAAAATTTCCAGAGATTTGCATGTGAAAGTATGTCCTTCTACCCTGTATACTGAGGCAAGATGCTAGAAAGACACCGCCCGCCGCACAAAGTGAGGACCCTGAGAGCACTGCGGTTCTGTTTTTAGTAAGTGAGGGTCAAAAAATTATCTACACTAAATTCTTAAAAGAGACCAGTAAGTTGGTAGTGTAGTCTAGGCTCTGGGTATAAAAGACATAAAAGCCTTCTGCTAGTGACAAAAAACAGAAACACCAAGACCACACTACGTGACACCAATGTATACTTAATAGAGTGGCATGAATTATAAGCTTGGAAGTTGACATAATTTCTTCAGAAGCCATCCAAACCCTGAGGTAACATAAAAGCCAGTATAAAACTGTATTATGTAGGCACATCCATAACTCAAGGAACACCATGTTTCCACAGAAACTATATTACTTGAAGGATACTGGACAATCTAGGTTCTATTTACAAATGCATACTTGATCTAGGATATCACAGTACAAGGCATACTCCAGTTCTTCACATTTAGAATGGAGATTCGAACACACCACCTCCCTGTGTATAGTATGTCAGGACTATCAAGAAAAATTAGGAAGTCTTGCATAGAAAGATACGAAATATAGGGGCTAGGGAGATAGCTCCATGGCACAAGTGCCTGCCTGGCAAACGCAAGGTCATGAGTTTGAACACCGGTCCCACAAAAAAAAAAAGATATGAAATATATTTTTAAATATATATATATAGAGAGAGAGAGCACATAATTAACAAATAAATGGGCACTTGTTTCCTTTAATCCTACTACTGAATACCCACAAATTTGAGAGATTTTCTTGAATAACTTTTCTACTTTGGATACACCCAGAAGAGACTGTTCTGTGCCGTAAGTAACAGCAGCAATATAAATGCAAGCATTTGTCACCTTTAAACATTAAATGAAAAGAGTTTTAATATTTTGAAACACACTGACATTCCCTCTAGAAAGTCATTTCCAAGTACCCTTTAAAAAGTGAATGTGTAATGGAAAATTTAAGTTTCCCATTCACAGCTTCATGCCACCGTGTTTCCTTACTTCTGAAAATCAATAGAGGCTATTAATCACTTCTCCCAAGATGCAGGGACTTGAGATACTTTAAAGGTGAACTGCAGAAGTTCGGGAGGGGAGTTCAGAAAAGAATGTGCCCAGCATTGTAGAAAAACTGCCCAATGAACATCAGGAAACCATAGGGGGTTTTCGCTGTGCAGTTTTTATAGCCACGTCTCTTGGGCTCAAAGACCTCAGCCTTAAGAGCTTCACAGTAAGCTAACATAATCTTCCAGTTGTGGGCAATGGAATAATTGTAAGCTGGACTCTTAAATAAGGATTTTGATCTCTGAATCAGACATTTGTAGGAGAGCTGTGGGGTCTTCTAGTGTGATGTCAATGCTTTTGTCCATTTTGCAGGAATCCTGAGCTTGCGTGGCAATGTCACAGGCAGGACCAGCAGATGCCACCTGTGACAGGGTACCTGAGCCATGAGAGGTGTTCTTCCCACAGGTCCCTCTTTCTCAAAGGGAGAGGATGGGGGCAGGATCACAAGAGGACTTCTGTACGCTGATGCCTGCCTTATTTTAGGGAGGTTGTCATCTTCTCCACATGTATGCAATACACTTTGAGTCATGGATCAAAGAATCAGCCACTGCAGCTGGCCACTTTAGTGCAGAGCTATGATTTACCACACTTTAGCAGTTACCAGAATCATTATGGTACTTGCTACAACCGACCCAACTTTACCATTTGGCCTGTCTGGGGAGGACCTAAGGCAGTGACTGTCATTTCTGGCAAGTTCCTGGTATTTCTGACTCCATACGTTGGGGCTGTGGGGATAATTTCCATTTCTAAGCTACCAGTGATGCTGTTCTCTGATCCAAGGATGATACTTTAACAACCAATGGATTAAACTATAAGACTTTTGATTAGCTGCTGGCGGTTCACTAGAGCAAAGTTTTTGTTCTCAAAACTATCATTTGGGTGAAGCCTTCCAAGGACGTAGGTACCAAGACACTAGGGGATAAGCAAAGATGAGGATGCTAAGACAACAGCAATAGTGATGCTCACAGCTGGCATGCTGGTAAGTGTTTAGTCCTTTTCTCTAATCCTCTCAACAACCTTCTGAGGTACATGTTATTTGTCCCATTTTTCAGATAAAGAAAATGAAAATTTGATCTTTTCAAGTACAAGAATATATTTTTTTACTGCCCTACACAACTGACTAAAAAAAAAGATTCAAACCAGCAGAAACTCCCAGCTACACAGCAACCACTGGAGAACAGTAGCCGTGGCCCTCTGCTGTCCCATGGCCATGGGCCTCAACAAGGGCCACAAGGTGACTAAGAATGTGAGCAAACCGAGGCAGAGCCACCACCGAGGACGCCTCACCAAGCACACCAAGTTCGGGCGGGACATGATCCAGGGGTGTGTGGCTTCGCCCCCTACGAGATAGCAGCAGCAGCACCACAGAGCTGTTCAAGGTCTTCAAGGACAAATGCACCCTCAAGTTCATCAAGAAAAGAGTGGATGCCAAGAGGAAGCGTGAGGAACTGAGCAGCGCGCTGGCCGCCATGAGGAAGGCAGCTGCTAAGGAGGACTGAGCCCCTTGGGAACGAAGCTTTGCAGAAAAAAAAAGAAAGGAAAAGAAAAGAAAAAGAAACTCCCAGCTAAAAATTGTAAACCTCACTATAATTCTTCTTTGCTCTAGCACAGCACAAAAAGAGAAACCAGTATAATTCTTAATATTTAATGGTAGCTTTTGATAAAGCAAAGCATTTAACCCACCAACATTACACCTACATAAAGTTACCACCAAGGTGAGTTTTTTGTATATATAATCTCTACTAATTCTTTTAGCTATTATATCTCTAAAACCACAAGTTAAAATTCTCTTTTTATGCTGGGTTAAGTCTCTTAGGTTGTCTTTAAGAAGTGGCTATCCCTGCAATGAACCACCATCTTTTGATAAATGCAGAAAAATAGTAAGATATGTAGGAAAAAGAAAGATAGGGAGAAACACATACATAGATACTCTTCGATGTAAATCAGCTTATTCAACTGGAGGTGGGGGCATCACTACCAATTAGGACAACTTTGAGTTGTAATTAAGGGAAACTCTCCATGCTGTGGGCTGAGGGACATCTGGTGCCTGTCCTAGAATCCAAACAAGTCATCAGAAAGACAGTTTAATTAGCACACAAACTACACATTCTACGATAGCACTGTCAGATCCCCAGCCAGGGCAGGAGACCAGACTCTGGAGCTTGCCCCTGTTTTAAACTTAAAAAGCATACTCCTACTCCTCCAGAAAGTTCTAATATTCCATTTTCTAACTACATGCCATATAAAGGTTTTTGCATTCAAATCATTGATCTAACTGATTTATGAGTAAAAGGAGACAGAGGCAAATGATTAAATGTGTTTTCTCCCGAAGACTTGTGATTACATTAGAAAAGTCTTTTGTATCTGAGCCAAAACAGTTCGAGTCTGCTCTCTGCGGTCTGTCTCCCCACAAAACACCCAGCAGTGTCCCCGAAGCCCGGGTTACACTGGAGCTCAGGTCAGAAAACATGGACCTGTTCCCAATGCTTCCTAGGAGAAAGGACCAAGGGCAAAGGGAGGCATTTCAGAAGGGACTGAGTCCCATTCCCCAGCACATCTACAGCTCAACACTGAAAGAACACTCAACCTGTAGAGAAAAAAACTTCCCATCACAGGGAGTCAGAGTCTCCAGATTCTGGGGACCCCTCTGCCACTGCTTACAGTGGCTAATTTGAAAAAAGATTTAAGACAGCAGCCAATAAAGTCACCAAGTGTGTGTCCCGGACAACATACTATAGTACTCTGGGCCTCGGGCTCCTTCTCAACTTATGTGACCAGGCAGGTTGGATGCAAAGATCTCTTCCATTGATAAATCTCCATGACTGGTCCTCAGCGTCACCAAGGGTGGCTTGTGCTTGCTAAGCAATTTAGAATTTAATTTTTGCACACATTGCCCCTCCCCCATTTGGCCCTTATAGTTATCCCAGAGTAAAATAAGGCAGGTAAGATCACCCAAAAGGTCAACAATGAGTACCTTGATTCATCAGAGACACTGCATGTTCTCTTGGGTTTCCGCGCCAACCCTGATGACAAGGGCAGCAGAAGAAGCTGCGGCTGATTCTGTGAAGACAAGCGATGCAGTAATTGTCAGCTTATCTGCCTCACAGGGGTGAGGAACCAAAAGACACTGCTGTACCGCCCAGCACCTCCAATGAGTAGATCTCCAAAATGAAAAGCAAGTCACTCCGTGGCAAGCCTCCTCAGCACTCGTCCTTGCCTGGGATAAGCTGCCTACAGTCCACCTCAGCTCCTGCAAGCCCAAGGACCAGTCTTCAGTCTCACTGAACAGCTATTACATCCCCCAAGACGCAGCTTTGATTGAGCCCTTGACTTAGCCCGTGTTGGAGTCTCCCAACACTCACTTTCTAGGGCAGACTTGTCTTTATCCTCCTCTTCCCAGCCCCACCCTTGCCAGTCCTACGCTTTCCGCACACACCTGCCGCTCCTATCTGGAGTCTTAGGCCACCATTCCGCATTTTCCTGTAGCACTAATCTCCACCATACACCGTGAGCAGTTGCAGCCACATTTGCTAGAGGTCAAACAAGAAAACTAAGCACCGTTGACATATTGAGGTCTGCCCTGCTTCAGCCAATGGCAGCTTCTCGTCTCCCAAACCCCAGGGGTTCTTTGAACATCTCCAGGCCTCAGACTTAATTTCATACCAAATTCTCAGGATTCACTTACAATCAAGAATAAAATATAGGACTGATATTTTCTCAGTTCCATGTTGCCTTCATTTCAAATGCAGTCACCCACCCACCCGGCCGGCTCTAGCTGCGCTTTCTATTCCTACTCCATGGCAAACCCCTCAACGAACCAGTCCAGCACAAAGTACTGTTAGGGCTCCTGAAGCCCAAGCTTTCCCCCAAATCACTACCGCACACATTTCCATATCGTGAAGTCCAGTGCAGTCATTACTTCCCTGTAACCCAAGACCTGCCAGCTAAACCTGGCCTTGTCCCCTAGGCCACTCCTGCCTCCACGTGACGGCCTGCTGCCTCCACAGTTCTGAGCTTTGGGTGATGCCTTCCCAGGACTAAGCTGCTCTTCACCCAGCTCTCATGATGAAAGCCTCCTCATTCATACAGTCCAGATCCTTCTCCTGCAGGCAAACCGTCTACAGCTGGTCCCTTTGTCACCTGCCACTCTGAGTTTTAATGCAGAATCTGCATTTTCCCTTTTGCACACCTAATATATTCTATTTATGCCATTTCTAAATCTGCTGCCACCTGCCCATGTGATAAATATTTGCAAATCTGCTGGGTCTTCCTTCACTAGTTTTGATAACATAAGTGTTCTTGTGTACATTTCCATAGGGCTCTCTAAGACCCTGCCTATCACATAGCCCAGGCTAATAAACATTTGCTAATTAAGAATATTTTCTCCTGGGGGCCAGGGAGACAGCTCAGTAGAATAAGCATCTGCCTGGCAAGTTCAGGGTCCTGAGTTCAATCACTGGTATCACAAAAAAAAAAAAAAAGAACCTTTTCTCCTGGATAGCCACTATTTCTGCACGACAAGCCCAACTTAGGCCTTATTTATTCTTGCAGATATGCACAGTAGTTTTCAAAAGCAGGAGAAATTAGGTACTCCATGCTTGTGCCAAGAGCACATTGTCTTGAATGGTTTGAAGGAAACATCAATGAAGAGAGATGAACATTCAGATTCCACTGATTTCCTAGTCTAGTCCCTGCAATGACACAGAAATGCCACTTCATCATCCCTTAATGTTGTTAATGATGAGAAACTTACTACTGCATAATTGTACTTTAGAAACTCAAAATGTATGTGACCTAAACAATTTTCTCTCATTACAGGCAAAGGGCAAGAGTGGCCCTTCTCTGAGCCGCTAGAGTGAGAATAATTTATGGCTGTTGATTAAACCTTTGCCTGATATTTTCTATTTTTAACAGGGCAACCAATTATTTACTCCTCCATCGCCCTTGCGGTGCTGAGGAGCACTTTTAAGTATGCTGTCAAGTGTCAGGACGTGGTGAGTGGCAGCCTGAAATTAAAGCGGCCACCTTGCGCCTGGGGCTCAGCTTCTCCTGCCCTGCTGGGCACTGTGACTAGGAAATGAAACTGCATTATGCTCTGCTGCTCTGCAGTTTTTTCAGATTTTATTTTAATAACTTTATTGACATGTCAAGGTAGACAAAGTTGTCAAAGGTGGCGTCAAATGGCCAAATAAATCACAGCTCAATCTAGCTTCGTTTCCCATTACTTCGCTGTCTCCTTCTACCGTAACGAGGGTTCACTCACAAATCTCTGATGCTGTGCAAATGTCAGGGAGACTTTCAGTTTCCCCTTGAAGTCTCTTCCTATCCGTTTATGGAACACAGGCTTCCATTGCCTCACACCTCAAGGAGCTGGTCCTGAAATACTAACTCAGAACCAAAGGCTTGGTTGTGTATGTTTTGCCGCACTTTCTCACACAGCGGTACATGGAAATGGGTAGGCTTTGAAGGCGTGAGAAGCTCTTTTCTGCTCCTAGAATTACAGTGGACATTGTTAGTTACCATAGTCATCTTTCTTGGTCAACTCAAACAGGCCTCAGCATCCATCAAGACTGTTCTCCTGTTAGTCCAGAGCTGGGTCAAGAGAAAAACCTATTTGCTGTCTCAGAGTTCCGTAAAAAAGTCATTCTAGGTCACTGAAAAAAAAATCATAGAATGCTGGAGCTGGCCAGACCTATGGCTCATTAAGCTCAATATCCTATTACAGAGGCAACTACACAGGAAGGGCTGAGGGAGGAATCGGTGTCCTGTTTGACATCCACCTTAAAAGTTATCTCCCCTTTGTACCTCTAATGGATCTGCAGTTCATAAAATTTACCCAAGGCTGTGTTGCATCCTAGTTTGCAAATGAGTAATAGCCGTGTCAGCAGAAGTCTTCAGGCACGTGCGGGACAGGCGGGCTCCCGGCAACGGACCAACATTTTCACCGATAGTTCTTGGAGGCTCATTGTTGAAGGTCTGAGGCACATGGGGCTTTCATTTTCTTTGCTTTGCACTTTTATTTTCAAAACTACTCTCTCTAGATTTATACTACCCTTTGCGGAGCCCATAAACACGTCGTACTTATGTCCCTTCATAGTTAGCAGACAAGCGCCCAATGTCAATGATGTGTTAATTCATTTGCAGTGCCCCCACGCTGTACTCATCCATGTGCTCAACATACAAGGAATATTTCTCTCTTTCAGTAGCCCAGTGAGTTCTCATCTCAATTCTTTATTCAACCGTCATTTTCCCATGAGCCCTCTTGTCTTGGCGTTCTCCTGCTGCTAAAACAAAATGCCTTAGGATGACTTTCATAGACAGGAAAGCGTTCTTCACAGCCCCAGAGGCGGAGAGTTCAAGACCAAGGAGCTGCAGGGTGTGTTGTGTAATAAAGGCTCACTTTCTGCTTTTAAAATTATACCTGATTTCTGAGTTCTCACACAGTGAAGGACACTGACTAGGGAGAGGGCGGTGCCTGCCAGCTCCTCTATAGGAAGCTGTGTCCCCATGGGCACAGCTCCCATGACCCTGTCATCTCCCAAAGGCCCCACCTCTGGACTCCATCAGCTTGATGATGAGGTTCTAACACATGAATTTTATTTTGGGTTTTTTACTAATTTTATTTTAGTTGACATCCAATAATCATACACAGTTATGGGGTACTACATGAAGTTCAGCACACCTGCATAGGAATCCTGGAGAGAAAGCCACACAGAGCACTTTCTGGGCCAGCCTGTCTTTCCAGGGGCCAAATCATCATGTCACTTTTTGACTCATGTCTCTCTTCACATCTGCCACCATCTGGCATGCTCGCTGTGCTGCTTACTGACCTACAGTAGGGACCTGGGTCTATTTTGTTCAGTCCTGTAGTCCCAGGATCTAAAATAACTCCAATGTATAGTAGGCATCTAGCATATTTTTAGAATGAATGAGCAGATACATAATCTGAGGTAGCTGTCAGAATATTTACATTCTTATTTGCTTCTGGTTATAGCCCTTGCCTGGGAAGTAAAGGTAAAAATAATACTTCTATTAATTTGGAAATAGGTCCAATGGATGTATCGTGGATACAGTATGCAGCTCCAGCATTTAACAGTAGTCTCTGCCCTGAGCGCAGTTGTGTTCCTGAGTCTATGCAAAACCTCTCTGGCCAGTGTCATTCGCTGACACTCTGTCTGTCTTTCAAGACTGCCTCAACCAAACTGATGACCGCAGAAGTATTTCAGGCACACAAGAACCACATCAATTCCATTCAGCACCATTACAGCAATGGCTGGCCTCTGTGCATCTCTTCACCCATCTTCAGTGGGCTTCCACACACGTCATTTTCACCCTAGTGAAGTGGACTGTTCCCCTAGCGTCATCGTCGTGTCATGGGAGAGAAAGCAGAGAGCCAAAGCAGCCACATGGTTGGTCCAAGGGTACAGCTCAAGTCACAGACTAAAGAGCTGGAATTTAGCAGACAGAGCCCGGACTCCACTTAGACAACCTGGCTTCAAATTCTCATTTTATTTTTAGTTGTGCAGCTGAGAAGGTTAACTATCTTTTCCAGGTCTCTATTTCTTACTTTACAAAAGAGTCCCCTCCCATGTCACAAGGCAGATGTGCGAAGTAAGTGGTATGCTGTATGTAGCACAGGAAGCCCAGTGGGAGGACATAATAGCAACACTAGCACTGGCCCTCATCCTTGTCCCCTGAATTTGCCCTTTCTTGTGGCCAAAAGCACTTCAAGTAGAACAACTATGCAATTCAGGATGGAGACACAATTTTTCTGACTTATTTTAAAGACTGGTACACATTTCAGTGAATTTATCAGTAACTCAGTCAGAGAATTGAGGACCCCATAGGCTATTTCACAGTCTAAATGCCAGCTGTACTCATACAAGGCCAAAGCATGTGTGATTAGGGTTGGGAGCAGCTACTGACTTTCCCAAATAAAATCTAAGATACTGCGGTTTAGTTGAAGGCCTCCCGTGAGCAGTATTTTTCACTGTAAAAATGCAGTCCTTTGCTAGCAGATTACAGTTGCCTTAATGTGCTCCCAAAAAATCTCACCAGTTTTATAGTTCATTGAGCAGATTCATTTTGATATTAATTGATGTTTTCTCACCTTTCACCTGCTGTGCTTATGTGCTCGTATGCCGCCCAAATAAAGCATGCTTAACAACCCGGATCTGGTACTGCAGCACTGCTAACAATGCTTAGTTAAGGCACAGAGTTTGTTATAAGCCCTTAACGTCACTGCGTAGCAAAATTGGACGCTATTTTGAAAATGAAGGATTCCCATGGTGGTTTCCAATGCCTGATTCTAGCACCCAATTGCAGAGAACACCTGATGCTTCCTGGTGTTGCCACTTGTATACTTTTCACTACAGCCACTACCCAGCATACGGTGTACACGTGACTTCCATTTGCACTGTCTAAAAGAAACTTGCTGTGGTTGGCAGCTTAGATAAATCAGTATTTTCACTATTACTGATAAGTGAATACATCATTACTGTTGTTTGCATAGGGTTTGTGCCCCTGAATTCATGTTGAAATGTAATCTACAGGGTGAGGTGGAAAGTAGCCAGGTGAATGGTATGCACCTCTATACCCAAGCAGTCTGGGAGGCTGAGGCAGAAGAATCGCAAGTTCAAAACCAACCCGGACAATTTAGAAGGCTTTGTTTCAAAATAAAGAAAAAAAGGGGGCTTGGGGCTATAGCTCAGCTTCCTGGGATGAGTTCCCAATAACCAAGATGATCACGCTGTACGAAGAAGACCATGGAGCAAGACCTGTCTCTCGCCGTGTGGCGGCCTGTACCACCTGGAGACTTTGCCAGCAAGAAAGTCACTACCAGGCACACCTCACAGCCAGGGACCTCCAAATCCACGACTGAGGAAAACTGCTTTTCTTTCACAGTGTCCGAGCTCAGCTATTTTGTTCCAATAATAGAAACAACTGATCACCTACGGTCGTGCTTACTACACCAGCAAGTATAATCCCAAAAGGAACAATTACGATAAGAAGAAAAACATCGAAATGCACCACGCATCAGCAGTAGCTGTGTCTTAGCTAGTCAGAGATTCACCTGTTTTCCTTTCCTTGTTTCCTGCTTAATAGCCTCTCCTTCCTGGAGGCCCCTACCATATGCTGCGTATTTATAATCCCTTCCTCAGGATGCTGAACTGAAGTTTTAGCGTTCTGTATGAAGGAAGTTCCTGCTTGGAAATCCCAGCCTCCTGTTTTATTGAATAACATCACAGGTGATTGGAAACTCACAGGGGCTGGGAAATGGCTCCCTAAACTATCCATGAGGAGGGAGAGCATGAGGGTTGCATGGCAAGAGTTGATGCTGAAAGGAAGGATGAGAAGACCCGATGAAGGTAACTCAGAGGACTCCCTGAGATTCGTCCCTCAGTAAGCCAAGAATCCCTGATGCAAACCAGCTTTATTTCGGGTAGTGAGGGTGATCTCGTGCACAATCATCTCAGCAAAGGAGGACCATGTACTCAGGCACGGACGTGATCACGAGCTCCATTGACTTCCATCCCTTCCCTATTATTGGGTTCATCCAGGGTCAACCATTAGCATTCCAAGCAACGGAGAAAGCAACAACCAGAGAGCCCACAGGTGAAGCTGCCATCCGTCACCTGGAGTCCCAGCTTTCCGGGATTACACTCCGTTTCTTGAAATGCTAGTTAGGCTACACATGAGGGTTGGGTGTGAGAGGTCCCCTCCAAGGGCCTCCAGGCCTGGAGCACTCTGCACCAGGCACCACTCCTAGCCACACTCTGGCTTCAGGGCTCCTGGGGCCAGGTGGAGAGCAGCCCTCAGTACTCTGCCTATGTTCAGATTCTCCTTTAAGAGGTGAACCCACAGCAGATACCCAGTTCTAAGATTTATACTAGTGGAAAACAGCAATGCATTTCAATGAGGAATGATATATTCCAACACATCTCTTGTTTCACTGCACCGAGGTACAAAGTTACTATATTTATTAGATTTTTTAAAAGTCATAAACCATTTAGAGCCATTATCTTACAGACAGATTTGGCAGTGTCATAGAAGGCTTCCATAGGTATAAATTAATGCACAATCCTCACTTCAAATAAAACTTTTTAGGCTCCCCAGAGAGTAGCAGA
>PVKN010022180.1:0-15254 GCA_004027915.1 Capromys pilorides
GCCCACCCCTATATCTTTAAGATTTCCATCTACTTTCTCTTCCAGGAGATTTAATGCTTCTGTTTTAATGTTTAGATCTTTGATGCATTTTGATTTTAGTTTAGTGCATGGTGATAGACCCAGGTCTAGTTTTAGTTTTCAGCATGTAGAGAGCCAGTTTTTCCAGCACCATTTGTTAAAGAGACTATCTTTCTTATAGTGAACATGTTTGGCCCCTTTGTCCAAGATAAGATGGCTGAGTGTGTTTGTAGTTGTATCTACATCTTCTAATCTATTCCATCAATCCTTAGGTCTATTTTTTTTTTTTTTTTTTTTTTTTTTTTTTTTTTTTTTTTTTTTGTCAATACCATGCTAATTTTATCAGAGTAGCTTTGTAGCATAATTTCAAGTCAGGGATTGTAATGCCTCCTGCCTTGCCTTTGTTGCCCAGGATTGCCTTTATTAGTCTAGGTTTTTTCCTGGTTCCAAATAAATTTTAGGAATGATTTCCCTAGATCTGTGAGGTACGTTGGTGATATATTAATAGGGACTGCATTAAATCTGTATAACAGCTTTGGGAGTATGACCATTTTCACAATGTTGGTTCTTCCTATCCAGGAACAAGGAATATCTTTTCATTTTCTGAAATCCTCTTTGATCTCTTTTTTCAGAGTGCTGTAGTTTTCATTGAATAGATCTTTTACTTCAGTTTGATTAATTCTTAAGTATTTCATTTTTCATAGAAAACAGATCTTTTTTCATTTATGTATTTGGTACAGTGTCTCACTACAGAGCTCAGACTTGTGGTGATCCTCCTGATTTCAGCCTCCACGGCACTGTGATTACAGGCATGGGCCACCACGCCCACTTGTTCACTCAGTACACACTTGGGGCGGGACCGACATGGCATGTGGGACCAGGGATTGAACCCTGGTCCCTGTCCTTGCCAAAGCAGGAGCTCAGACTGCTGAGCTATCTTGTCAGCCCTGTGCACTAGGTTTAGAGACAGAGCATCACTCCAATCTCAGTGTTCACAGTAATATTTAATGTATTTATTTTATATTTTGAAGTCACACGCATTTAAAACGTAGCAGGCTCAAAAACTGACACCTTTTCATCATAGAATGCTGCAGTCACATGAGAAAAACATACTCGAGCACACCTGACACCAGACCTTTCTCTCCACACACACACTTCAGGCTCTTAAAAATACACTAGCACAGTTCAACAACAGAAAGAACGAAGCACTGCCACTCACCACAACGCAGAGGACTCGCACAGCACTGTGCTGAATGAGAGAGGAGACCCTCAGACGCAGAATACGGCCTGACTTCACTTAAGGTGAAGACAAAGCCTAAGGACAAAACTCGGTCAACAGGTGCCAAGGACTAGGGACAGGGACAAAGGGCTGGCCAGAGGCAAGAGGGAACTTTCTGGGGTCATGGAAATAATCTTTAACTCTATGTGTGCACTTAGAAAGGGGTAGCTTTACTGCGTGAGATGCATTAACAGAGGCAGAGAGGCTAAATTCCTAAGTGGAGTGGTCCAGCAGTGACTGCCTTTGCTCATGGAATATTTATGTGCTGTTATTTGTTGGTGAGGACTGTGCATATTAAGTACAGTGTGATGGTCAGATGTCCCCCCCAAGCTTCATGAGGCCATAGGGGGTTTGGGGAGGTGGCTGAATCTAGAGCGCGTGACTGATTCACAGTGCAATGCTGGGATTAAGGGTGGGTGCTCCCTGGGTCAGTCCCCTGGCTGGATTGGGACCACCCTAATCCTAGTAGACTGGGTACAATATAAGGTACAGAAAGAGGCCCCTCTCTCTCTCTCTCTCTCTGTCTCTCTCTCTCTGTCTGTCTATCTGTCTCTCTCTCTCTCTCCCTTGTTGCTTTTGCTGTCTTCCACCACCACGTGCCACCCTGCCATGGAAACAGCCGACCATGGACTGAAGCCTCTATACACTGTGAGCTAAATAAACCTTTCCCTCTTTAACTTTGAATGTTGGGTATTTTTGTCTCTGTAATGAGAAAAATAACTAAGATACATAGTTACTTCTGGTGTCCAAAAATTCCAAGTAACTTTCTACCTGCTTTTAGACAAAATTAAAATACACATAAATAGTACCTATTTAATAGATACTATTCAATGCCTACATGCACACATATGCAGTCTACTATTAATATGCAAATGTCTCCACAGTAAAGCGGAGCCTTAAAACAATCACTACTGAAAGAATAACTACTCAAGAAAGCTACTGAAGAACAGATGGTAAAGCTGAAGAGCCTCTTTTCTCCCATCACTGTCACTTCCAGGTATGTCACCTAGTGACACATTCCCACAGGCATAAAAACCTCAGGATCAACCTATCTGTTCATTTTTTGATGACTGGCTGGACGCAAACTGATTCATTCACACACTGATAAAATGTAGAAAGTTAAAAACAGGAAAAAGCGTGGGCGAACTATTAAAATACCAGGCTGAAAAAACAGCAAGTTACACCGGATGCCCTTTATATGAAATTTTACTACAGAAAACAATGTATTGCTCATTAATGCATGCAGGGTGTAAATACGCTAAAGACTGATTCACAGTAACTGAGATCATGGGACCACAGAGGCAGGAGGACACAGCACCCAGACAACCAAGCTGGACCGTTTATTTCACAGAACAAGTAACAGAAACTAGAAGGTGAACATCTGCTAAATGTGGGCGATGGGAATATGAATATCATATTTTTCCAATGTCTTTTTTCCACGTTGGAAGGCTATATTAATTAGCAATACACTTGTCTACTTATCATATTTTATGGCTTGTGTCTAGATGTCCCCCAAATCTACAGGCATAGGTGGGGCTTTTTCAGAGGTGGGTGGATCTATAGAGTATAATGTTAAAATCCACTCATGGTGCAGTGCTAAAATCAAGGGTTAGGGGTACAAATGCTACTCGCCCTAAATAGCTTAGGTAAGCTCAAGAGTGACGGCAAGGCACTGCTAACGGCCCCCGTTGATCTTGCTACCTTCCTCCCGGGCTGTTTCTCCTACCTGATGCCTGCCTGCCTGCCGTGCAGTGCTGCTTGGAGCCAGATTCTAGAACGACACCCCTAGAAACTGAGCTAACTAAACCTTTCATCCTCTAACTTTGAGTGTTAGGTATTTTGTTTTAGCAACAACTAAAAAAAAAAAAAGAAGAAGAAGAAGATACAGCTAAGACACTATTCTCTCAGCACCCCCTGGGTACTGGTTTGACATGGGTTTCCTGGGGCTCAGGGCAATCTCTACGAAGCAGCTGCTGCTCCTGCTGGGCCATCTCATTACCTTATCACCCTGGAATCTGATGTCGCTGCATTTCTGTCCCTTGGACAGTCATTAGCTTCAACCTTAAATTAAATGTAAACCCAAGCCACTGTAAACCTAAGAAAATTAAAATCACTGAATTTAATAAATTAGCAGCCCTTGAAAAGCAGCCATGCTCATCCTAGGTTACTGCGTAAATAAATGGAAAAACAACTATTTTAAAAAAGTATTTAATAACAAAGTAGCTGTGGTTTCTGAAATGCCCTACATATCAGAAAAAATGTTCTTTGTATTTAGAATTAAGTGACTCTTTGTCTTTCAATAGTATACAAATTATTCTCATTTAACAATCTATTATCCTTAAAATTGTCCCAATGCAAATTATTTTAAAACTGAGAATTTAAAGAAAGCCACAAGCACACATTTATTCTATTCCTTTTCTATTTCCTTAAACAACAAAAGTTATGGGGGAAAAAAATCTCTGCTGGAAGGTGAACTTTGCATAAAACTGCCCTTAAATAGCAATAAGGCTCAATACCTCTCATTTTAAGTCTTTCTTTAAAACTAAGAGTTTAAGATCCTGAGTTTGATTCCTGGTACAATTAAATAAATTAATTAATTAAAAACATTAAAAAAATAAGAGTTTAATGTGAGCCCTGAGTACTTGAGAAACTTCCCTGCTACCAGCTCGTTCTAAATGGCCAAAGCCAGGTGCATATTCCTCGGCACTCAAGTGCCCTTCCTGCCCTGTCGGAAGCAGTGCTCGGTGACTGTGCATAAGTGTCCCCTCTGCTCCTGGGAGGTCACAGGTGAGCCAGCGGACCAACGAAGGCTCTCGCTTTAACTCTGGTGCCCACACCCAGAGATACAGTGCTGTCAGTACCTCTAAATTGTCCAGTATGTGGAGGAGGTTTTGGCTGGATTTATGCAACAAATATTACCTGCCTTTCTAGACAAAAACATGTGTCATAAAAGCATATTCCCTGCACCCTCGATATGCTCTTGGGTCAGGCTATAAAACGCTAAGTGTTAGTGTCTGGGCACAGCCAACAGTTTTAACCTCTGTGTCAGATGCAAAGATTCAGGCGACAGCTTCATAATTATCACAGGTGCACATTACAATCCCTAAGTAGTGAGCGATTTAGCAAGACCCACGACTAGCATACAAATAGGAATAACTAAATCAAACAAATAGCTTACTGCCTCTGAAGCTGAATTTTGTAATATTCTCAATGCTAATATAGGCAATAAATCAACTTAAAATTTGAGTACAAAGCCCAGTCCAAGGATCCTAAATATATCTGCCAGTGAAAGAGTGGGGCTGACAGGATAGCAGCCCTGGCCCTGCAAAACAAGCAGCTCGACTGAGTTCCTGCTCTTCCGGTCTCTGTGGCTGGGAAGCTGGCGGCAGATTATTCACTGCAGCAGCAGTGATTCAGGAAGCAATGCACATTATTTACACTGTAAGGCTTTTTGCAAAACATGGAAGTTTTATATATGGGGCAAGGGTAGGGTTTTATACACACACACACACACACACACACACAGAGTCCTATAAAAAAACAGATATGTAGGTCAGCATTCTGAGGCACTGATACAGATCTGGAAGCTAACAGCCAGCACTTGAGTACCTTTCATAGTTGTAGAAGCCAATAAAACAACCAATACTATACCCTTACTGGGTAGTAGCACTTTGTTCAAAAGAGAACCACGGGGAAAAATTTTTTAAAACTCACAAAAAATACTACCCTTTCTCCTCCATGTTTTGATCCTTCCTTATTGTAAATGATATGGGAATTGTACCTGTTTGAGGATTTCTAAACATTCTGGGCCTGTTTTAAACACGCTAACTAAAACCAGTGGAGCGTCAGGTAGAGGTTGAGGTAAGATGATGCCCATCTGGAAAAGAAATAGAACCACAGTTCTAGAGTCAGCAGCTTTGAAATTCACAGAAAACTAAAAATTTATAAAAATGAAACTAGATACATATGGACACATGTGGAAAATACTATTTTTACAGACAGGTAACTATAAGCAAAAAATATGGCAGGGCAACTGCACAGACACTTAAAAGGCAAGCGAGTAATTTTAACTGGCTTGAAGTTTCAAACACAGAAAAATCATAAAAACATATTAGGCATATGAGTTTCAATTGTTCAAAGAACTTCAAAGTACAAGGTCATTTGAGAAGGATACAACCCACAAAATTTTCAAAGTTCTTCATGGCTGGCGAAGTCTGGTTAGTATTTACGCAGTGCCTGCTGAAGGCCCTCTCTCTGTTCCACACACCCAAAACCTATGGTCATGTCTGCAGAACCCTTTGCCCCGACCACAACCCCCTGTGTATGAGCAAGTCTTTTGGAGATTATCATGGGATTTCAGTCCCATAATTGGGTTAGCTCACATGGCAAAGGTGCAAGAATTCCGCAGACATGATTACGACGCCCCAATTAGCTGACTTTAGTTTATCAAAAGACAGCACATGAGGTGGGCCTGACCCAAGCAGACGAGACTCTAAAAAGAGGTGGAGGGAGGAAGAGACTATCAACGTGGACTGTCATCTCACTAACCTTGAAGAGACTCGTGCCATGGAGAGGGCCATGGGGCAGGGCACTGTGGGCAGAACAGGGCCTCGGCCCTCTGATGGCAAGGAACTGAATCCTGTATGGAGCCAGCCAGCTACAGAACTGGAAGGACGCCCTGCCTCCTAGGGCTGAAGTCCCGACTGACACACACAGCTGGCTGGCGAAACTTGTACCCCAGGACTCAGGGAAGCAGGACCTGCTGGGGCGCACAGAGGTAACGAACATGTGCTATCTTCTGAGTCACTAGATTTAGAACTTGTTACCCAACAGCAGAAAAATAACCTAGTCAGGAACAACAGGTTCAGTGAAATGCATGGGCAGAGCAACTTGCTTAACAGCAAATACTAGCCTATTAAAGTTTATTAAAAAGTCCACAGAACTATTAAAAAAATCAAAAGATAAACGGCCAGACTACATAAAATGATAGTTCACAATTTTTTTAAGTATCTGAAAACACAAACAATGTACTGTATGATAGTTCTGTAAGATGTGACCATCGGAAGAAACTGGCTGAGGGGCTGAGGAGACAGCTTGCTACTATTTTTTGCAATTCCCTGTAGATCTAAAACTAGTTCAAAATAAAAAATTTAAAAATATGTGCAACTTTATCCCAAGAAGAATATAAACTAAAATAAACTATCAGTTTTCACCTCTAAGACTTGAAAAGATCAAAGCCCTTGCCAACCCGTGGTAGGAGGAGCTGAGGCGCGTTACTGCGCTCCTGGGGTTACGTAAGGCGTCACTGGCCTGTTTACTACTGCGCACCCAGCTCCGGGGTTTCACACAGGGCAGGTACGATACAGGCTTTGGCAGTGTCATCAAATTGCACATGCCCTTTGGTCGCGCAATCCCTTTCAGAGACTTCATATTCTTCGCTAGTGCATTAGCAGGAGGTCCAAATCAATGAAAGGCCTATAATCACCAAAGACAGGAGGCAACATACATGTCTTCTAATTTTTAAAAAACTGATTAAAGTATGAAATAACCACACACCGGCATTCTGTGCAGCAATGAAAACAAGGTGAACTCATCTGCACTGACACCAACAGGGACAGACCTGCTACCCAGGTTCTGGAGTCCCAAAGGACACGTTCCCAGCATTCTAATGTAACTTTGAGGCCAGGATTTCTAAGGTTTCGCCAGAGCCCCGGGCCTGGCTGAAAAGAACATGATCATGCCACAGAGAGAACAGGGCAGGGGGATGGCACTGAAAGGACCTGAAGAGCAAGGACCGGATGGAATGTGGAGAGCAAGCACTGGATGGAATGTGGAGAGCAAGGACTGGATGGGATGTAGAGAGCAAGGACCGGATGGGATGGGGAGAGCAAGGACCAGATGGGATGGGGAGAGCAAGGACCGGATGGGATGGGGAGAGCAAGGACCGGATGGGATGGGGAGAGCAAAGACCGGATGGGATGTGGAGAACAAGGACTGGATGGGATGTGGAATGAAGATCGGGCAAGAGGCTGGGTACCCACCTAAGAAGCTGGGGTTCTAGCCTTGTGCAGGACTTGAAGTACGACAGCCTATTGACATTGTGCAAAGCTTATGTTTATTGCAAATGAAAGGGATCCATTTGGTGACAGTCATAACTGAGGACCATCCCTGATTTCAACAGTGATGCCTTGTGGGATCTTAACATGAGCACTTGTGGTAAACGAGTCACCCAGGACACACACCTCACACCATGCCTGAAGATGCGCTGGCACACACAAAACAGGAGGCCAGTGCCTTACGGGATGGACTCCAAGGCAACACCAAATGCACTTCCTTTGGTCGAGTAAATGTGTCCAAGCGCCTGCTTCAAGCAATTAGACAGGCTGCCCCAGCTGTACGGGTCCCTGCCCTACCCCTCCTGCACACACTGAGGAATCAAATCAAAGCATCACATCACTGCCGTGTTCCTTCTGTCTTCTTGAGTTTTCTGTGCTTTTTAATCGGCTTTCAGAACTTTGCCTGATACCAGTACACAGCGTGAGCAGCTCTTACTGAATGGGATTCATACTGTCAGATAAATTAAAATCTATGCTGACTAGTGACTCAGTCTCAAACAAAGGCCACCTGTTCCAATTAGTGAGCTTAAAATAGTATGTGTTATCTCAAGCACAGGTTTCCACGTTTATCACACTTGCAAAGACATAGGAAAGAGGAGTTTTGCCTCTCAAAACACAATCACGTACCCTGGAGAGAATGCACTTAGTGCGGAAGCCGTTGAGGGCTTGCTTTGGTTGGGGCCAAGCGCTTCATCTACGCTTGGGCAGGGCTGCAGCTCCAGGCACCACTGACTTTCCTCACATTACAATGGCCTACATCCACATCCTAACTAGTTTCAACTTCATAAAAAAACAGAGCCTTACTTGCTTCTCCACCCACTGCCAGTCCATCTTTGAATCTCCCCCAAGGATCTGTTACTTCTGGACATTCTGCTCCTTAGCCCAAGATCTCCCACTGCCTGTCTCAGTTTCTCTTAAGTTATCAGCAGGCTCCAGAGAACGTGTGGAGACAACTCAGCCTGCGGTGGGCAGTGACCACGCTAGGCTCTCCAACCAGCCGTGACTGCCATCCACCTGCTAGAAGTGACTGTGGTTCATCTCTGATAAAGGTAATTTCTGTTAAACTAAGTCTATCAATTCATACCTCATTCGATACACAAAGGATTTAGAATTCATGATAGGATACATACACAGATGGTCCCTGAATTACACAAGTTTGACTTCTTTTCAACTTTCAGGTGGTGTAAAGGTGACTCATTTAGTAGAGACTGACTTAAAATTTTGATTGTTTTGCTACACTATCATGAAGGCCAACAACCAACACGCTACAGTGTATTGTTACAGCCTAAGAAACACATGGTCAGTTAAAAATAATATTAAGTCAAAAATGCACTTAATGTAGCTTGCTTAGCCTGGCCTGTGTGAAACACACTCAGGGCCTCTGCATGAGCACTTACGTGGACAGAATCAGCTAACATAACCTCTTTTATAAAAAAGGGATACACACCTCACAGCCCTTTGGTTACACAGGTAAATGTTCTCCCCACCATAAAGTTGAAAAACCTTGTTGAACTATTATTAAGCCAGGGCAATGTGCATATGGCAGTCAGTGTACACACAGCGTACACACATACACACACACACACACACACACACACTCACTTTAAAATCAGACCATAGAAAACATACACTACACTACAAAAAAAAAAAAAGAAAAAAGCCATCCATACTTCAGTCGTTTCATCACTTCTGCTGAAATCTGAATGTCAATTTCTTCCTGGCCAAAGCAAAAGGGCAACAGTAAACAACTCAAATTTTCACAGTCCATGAGGAGGAAAGACTTTCTATACCATGAGTCCAAAAGCATTTCAGGAGAGTGGGGGGAAAGGATACTTTAAAATTGGTGTTTTGTTAAAGATTCGGAATTAGCTTAATTTGTCTAAGACCAAAGCACGAGGCAGCAGCTCACGGGGAGCAGGTTCCCCCTCTCTGCCTCCAGCCTGATCCAGTCTCTGCGCACTAGAAGCTTCCCAGTGACAGGCTCACACTTGCTCATCCACTCGGTCCAGTGTGGTGAGCCCCCAGCTCTGACAACATTTAGCTGGACAGTACCACTGGTACTTTAAGAACAAATTTAAGTCTTAAGAGATAAACACATCTCACAGCTCACAGGAAATTATTAAGTAAATCATAGTGCAGGTGTGTGGGTAGGAGGGCTGGGGTGAGTAAGACAGGGGAACTGTGTCAGACCATGAATGATGCAGTGGTCGGAGCAGCTGCCACACCACCACACCACCTGCAATGGGTTTCCTAACCCGACTTCCAGTCCTTGTTCATGCAGCTGGTGCTTGGAAGAGCTTACATCCATGTCCACGATGGAGTCCACATCGTCGCCCATTACTCTTCCTCAGTGACCGCCATCTGCATAGAATGAGGTTGGAGGTAACAGGGAAAAAGTGGGGCGGGCTCTTAGGGGGAAAATCACAGAGGTGCAGGGAGGGGCCTGGCTGACTAAGCACCCCAGGGTTTGGTTTCGGAACTGGTCCCATGGGAAAGGATTACACAAGAATAAGGTGCGGCGGGTTGGAGACAGAAGCCTGACACAGAGGCTTCCAGAAGCCCGTGGGACGGCCTAGCTGATGTTTCTCAGTGTAGTAAAAGCCACACCACCCTCCTGGCTGGCCTCAAACCAGTATGTCAGGCGGAAGTCACAAGGACTTTCCCCTGAGGGTCTGCCTTGAGTCCTTGTACACACTTCACCAGACACACTGAGAGGGTCATCAGACTGCCTGCTTGTTCCCCAGCACTGGAGCAGGTGATGGGTTTCTTTAGCCTAGATTCCTTTGGCTTGGGTTGAGAATTGTGTTGTGTGAAAGTTATATGCTCAAAACTATAAAATCTTTTGAGTGACAATGTTTTTTTGGTACCGGAGATCGAACTCAGGACCTTGCACTTGCAGCAGTCATCTACACTGCTGAGCTCTCTCCCCTGCTTGAGGAACAACTGGATGCTAGAAAACTTCCAGGCTCAGTCACAATCAAAATACAGAAACACAAAATAATGCTGCATAAGCTGAGTTTCAGGCTACGTCCATAGACATATGTGGGACGTAAGTGAATTTCATGCACAAACACAGGTTTCATCCCCAATATCTCACATATGCATATGGAAACATTCCAATTTAAAAAAAAACAAAACTAAAATCTGAGGGCTGGGCCAATAGCTCAGCAGATTAAAGTGCCTGCAAGCAGGCACAGGGGCCAGGGGTTTGAGCCCCAGACATGGGGTGCCAGCTCTGCCCCCCAGGGCACACTGAGACAGCAATTGAGATTGGGTATGGTTGTGTGCACCTGTAATTCCAGCGCTTGGGAGGCTGTAAACAGGTGGATCACTGCGAGTCTGATCTAATAGTGAGACCCTGAACACCCTATAGACCCTTCCCTAAAATAAAAATAAAAAAAAATTTTTAAAACCCCTAAAATCTGAAACTTGTGGTCCTGAGCATTTTGGTTAAGGAAGACACAATTTGTACACTGAAAACTCCAGATCCTGGGAGATGCTAGGAGACGCCTTCAATGCAAGATTCACAGGACTAAGTACTGTACTTCCCAACCAGCATTGGCCTCGGGTGGAGTCTAGGGTACATGTGTACACGCCACACCTCCTGTCAGGGGCATTAGAGGACACTGGATCCAGGGCCTCCTCACTGAGCAGCTTCAGCCTTTCTTGTCTTTTTTTTTTTTTTTTTAAACTTTGAGACAGGATCTCATTAATTTGCTAAGTTATCTGGCTGGGCTCAAACTTGTGGTCCTCCTGCCTTAGCGTCCCAGAGCTCTAGGATTGCAGGCATGCGCTACCACATCCAGCTCAAGACGAACCCTACAGCTTGTGTACCTGCATGCATTTCCCCACAAAACCTCCTACCCCACCAGGTGCAAGGTCAGGACAAGGGCGAACTCATTCCACAAAACTGGACATTGAAAAAACCAAAGATGCTCAGAAGGGACTACAGAAAGGGCAATGTTTTTAAAAGGTGGCAGTGATCCAGGATAGCTACGTAGCATTACATATTGCTGCTTCTCTTTATCCTGGCACCCAGCACTCTGGAAATAAACTTTGACAGATAATGACCTAAGATTATATCATTCAAACACATATTTTTCACCTAGAAAACTCAAAAATATTTAAATCCTTCATTAATCCTCTACTAAAAATAATTTTAAGTTCAAATTCAACCTAAACAGAAATGTTTCTCCCACAAAACACAGCCATTACGTTGGCAGCCTCTGGTTCAACCCCCCCAGCACCATATCTTTTTAAGGGATTCTCTTTCGAGGCAGCAAATGGAAGACTAATTAGTCCTCCTAGTCAGTCTGTATTAGTTACATAATTTTCCTGTTACAGTCTGGCTGACACATATCTCTGCTTCTGCAAGTGGAATGGTTTGGAGTTCATGTCTAAATTCCTTTCAGGGTCTAGGGGTGTAGCACAGTGGCCAAGTGTATGTATATACATGTGCAAGGCCTGGGTTCTTGCACGTGCTTTACAACATGTGCAAAGGCTCCAGCATCAGAAAAATGAACGAACAGATGAATGATTTCTCTCCAACCCTACTAAGGTAAAATCTCAGTGTGTAAGCTTCTGCCAGGGAGGACCTCATAGGGAATTCCTATGTGGCCCCAAATGATATCCTAGATCCTTAAATCCCAGTGCTGGGGAGGCTGAGACAGGAGGATCACTATGGGTCCAAACTGCACAGCAAGACCCTGTACCAAAGGCTTCTCTACTGTCCTCAGAGCTGTGGTGGACATAGGCTTACCACCAGTCATTCAAATGTTGCTTCTAGGGGAGCTATACTAAGTTGGAAGCATTTCAGGAAATGATCCTTCAAAAGTCTGGTCTCTGGGGAACATGCAAACTGCTGGCTGTTGCACCAGCAGTGTCTGCAGTCACACGTCTGCTGCCACGGCAGAGAACTACAGTGCCACTGTGTATTTTGCTGTTACTCCTCTCTCGTCCTAGCAGTCCTGAGCATTGGGCAGGGGTTGGCACTGGTCAGCACTGACAGACATGATAGCACTTAATTTGACAGCAGCCCTCCCGGAGGGCTCCAGCACTGGCACTCTGGGCCATGCCACTGTGCTTCACAAAGTGCAGTGTGTTGTGGAGAACACGAGAAGTGGAGGGACTTCTCAGCAAGATCACCAGGTGACTGGATACACAGCCCCACTGGTGAACTTCATGGCTCCAGGGAAAACCTGCCATGCTCTTCCATGGCTCACCCTCTGCAGATTGGGAATCATGGCTCTCTAATGATCTTAAACTGCAACAAGTCTTTAAGATTTACCCAAACTACTGGCAAAATTTTATCCTGGACATTAGGAAAAGTTTAAAACTGTCACTCTGTAGCATTCATTCTGAAGCTTACAGACAACACACGGCTTTACTGGTTGACACACTGTATCAAAGTGGCTAGATCCCCTGGGTATTCCATGCCCCGGAGCCTGGAGGGCCCACACCAGAGTGACTCAGCACTTACCGGGTATGCAAGGGGGCTGAGGAAGGCTGTCTGCGAAGCCCTTGGAGGAGCTGGATCACAGCTGTGCGGGCAGCTTAGAAGGAGGAGAAAGAGGCTTGATAGCTCTGCAGCTGCTGCTCCTCCCGTCTTCGTTGTTTTCTACCACCATGAACTTCTGTCATCTGCCTTAGAGCCAGCAGAGTATGGACTGAAACCTCCACTAATTGAACTATATTAACGTTTCCTTCCTTTATTTTGGGTGTCAGGTATTTGTCCCAGCAATGAGAGAAAAGTGATTGAGACACTGGCAAAGAATGTATGGTAAAGTGCACAGTGTAAGCAGGTTCCAGGGAACAGCTGAACACATTTATCCCCAGGCACCATACTGGTTTCTAAGACTGAGCAACCTGATGAGTTTAACCAAGATTTAGCTGCTCTGCCAGGGTACTGCAGGGGCAGAGAGCTTGGCTAGGAACCAAACTATTATCAGTCAGTGCTCACTAGAGAAACAGGTTTAACATAAGATATACAGATATAGATAGATAGAAAGATAGACAGACAAACAGACAGATTGAGCGATCGCTCGATGAGGAAGGCCCAGAGTGGCTGCGCCCAGAGTCAACGCAGAAGAGTGCAGAAGGGCTGCCTGTGCACTGGGGAGCAAAAGGATCCACTCAAAGGCTGAAGGCCAGGAACTCACTGCAGAGTTCACGTGAGCCTACACCGGAAGGCTGGAGAGTCTGCGCTGGAAGCCTAGAGACGGACGTCCACGCAAAGGCGAAGACCAGGGCTCCTCTGAAGAAACAACAGCAAGATGTCCTTCCATTGAGACTACAAATCTGCTGGCTGGTGCCACTCATGCCCAAGGGGGTGGGTCTTCTGTTTTCAGTAAATCCCTGCAGTCAAACCCAGAACTTTGCTAAGCCAGTCAGGTGTGAGTTTGTTACTGAAACTGATGCAATAGTGAACTTTTACACAAACTACAAAGTCATACAGAACTGGATTCAAATCCTAGCTCTACCATCATTCCTTAAAAGCCATGGACTTTGGACAAATGATTAGCCCTCCTGGGCCTCAGCCTTCTCATCCATAAAATGGGCCTACATGTAAATGAGTACTGTGAGGGTTAGGGAGAATGGTGTAGCTGGAGTACTCACCACCCCCGACATGCAGTAAGCAATCCACACACGCTGGCCCCTATTGCTACTGCACTCTACTCATTTATGGTCTGTCTCTCCTTACAGAGGACTAATCAACAAGCTCAAGCTTTCCTCCAAGTCGATGAAGTGGCTGGATTATGCACAAATCACATATCCTGATGTTCTTTTTCTAAGGAAAGAAAAGTCCTCATTCTGATTCACAGTACAGTGATTAATGGTTGTCTTCCTTCTCTCTCACCACCCCCTTCACCGAAAACACAAAAACACAAAGAAGAAACAGCAGGGCCGAAGGCTGCGGATTCTCTGGAAGTCAAGATGCGGGCACTGTTCACCCAGGACTTGGCCGATGGCTGAACATCAGCAGCAGCCCTGGAACCTCAGACGGAGGGTCTGAAACAAAACACATCCTGGGAAACAACTGATAGCAGCTGCCGTGGTGCCGGGAGCGGACGCGACAAGTGTGTGTGCGCCAGTGGTGGCTGGCACTTCGCTGTGCTCTGCAGGGAGCCTAGCAAGCCTGCAGCAACACACAGCTCAAAAATGGGCCCCTTCAGCCTTCCCAGCCCAGTGTGGAAAAAGACTCTGGCCACTACTCGCAGTTACTCTAACGGCCATGAGTGTAAAACCAACCACGGCTACAACAGCCGACACCATCTACTGGGCCTACTACCTCACTGGCCCAGTGTCACCTACAGCGCTCTGCCCTCTCACCGCATTTCCACCTGCAGCACACTCTGCCCTCTCACCCCGTTTCCTGCACCTGGGGTAAGTGTGCAATCATGCACGTCCTCTGTCACTGTCTGACCAGTTCCACCATGAAGAGGGCTGAGCACACTCTCCTCCCACCCTTCTCTCTTTGGTGGCCCTTGGTCATTACTCATCATGCTGGGGCCCCAGGAGGGCCTGACCCACGGAGGACCTTGCCATGGACTGCAGGTGACAGCCACACTCTGCACTGGCTTTGGCCTCAGGTGTTATCTACTTCTGCAAGAGAGAAGGCTGATGCCTGGGGCCACAGGGACAATAATAGTAATCATCCTGTAGACGCGGAGCTTCTGGAGAGAGCTGGCCATTTCACGACTGCTGTGCAATGGGACCCAGAAAGCTGCTCAGCTCTGGACCCCAGAGAGCTGATGCTGTAGTTCACACACACGCCAACCCCAAACATGAGGCAAACAGTATGCAGTGAAACACAGGGTGGGAAAGGTACAAAGTGCCAGGTA
>PVKN010022181.1:0-15248 GCA_004027915.1 Capromys pilorides
TAATGAAAAATATTTTTTATATACTAATATGTGTTTCTTAATCTATATAAACAAATGAAACTTTTTAGTGTCTTTAAATTTAAATTTTTAATTTAAAATTTGTTTGCCAAATTTCCACCACATAAAACATCTTTTGGAAAGATGCTACAGAGCTCCATGTGATCCATGATATAAAAGTCTGTCTGAAAAGCCTGGTCCAAGTTATATTTTAAACAGGTTGAAATTTATGTAGCTCTAGTGTGTTCAAATGAGCACCTACAGTAAGCAAAAAATGTTATTTAGAATTGCTGAGGACCAAAGAAAACAAATTCATGCACTTACATTGAGGCCACAAGTCATGAGATGTGGAAATTCAGAGTCCTGTGGCTGCAGAAAGTTTCTAAAGCCAAAAGACCCCAGAGAGAGCAACAGAGAGGATGAAGGGGGCCTGAGGGTGATTCGCACTTGAGGGTAAAAACGTGGAGAAAAATCCCCCATTGTTTGGAGAAGAAGCAAGATAGTAAGAGTGGAAGAACTAATGCCAGGCTTTGCTGTGTCATGTTGGATAAAGAAAGCAAGAAAAATATAAACGTAAAAGCGACGGTCACTGGTCTCAGATTCTCCTGAGAAGTACAGGAAAATAAACATTAGAAGAATGCGACGGATTTGTCACTGATAATTTTGGAGAATTCATTTCTAATACAAAGGCTAAAGTAAATAATATGTCTTACAATAAAGGGATAAAAGAAGCAACTCTGGATAGTAAAGCAGAAATATATATTTATATATTTTATATGTATTTTAAATGAAGAAGATGACGGAACTGCATAGGCCATGGTAACTGAGCCTATGGTGAGGACCTCAGCATTTTTAGAAGGAAAAGAGTAATGGATGGAGGAAGAGGACAAAATTATGGACTTGACAGTCACTTTAAATGTTAATGGAGAGTTCCTATGTGTGCAGGAGCAGCTGCTGACAAGAATTCAGGATGTGTCAATTTTAACTATCACCCCCAGGGAGATGACTCCTCAGCGCTGTCTCTTGCCTTGACCTCTCCCTTGAACTCGAGTTTGGTGGGTGGGCTTGTCACTCAGGCAAGCACCACAAGTGCTGCGGACATGGTCCCATCCACCTGATTCTGCTATTATTAGTCCAACGACACACATCTATTTCTGTCTGACAATTTGTCTCTGTTAGCTTCATGATACCCCTACTTTTCTTTTTCCACTTGCCTCCCCAAAATATACCACTTAAGCCATGCATAGTGGAATCACATGTGTTTCAAGACCTAGAACCTAGAAAAAGAAAAAAAAACATTCAATGAATGAGTGCACCGATGAATAGATACAGATGAACACATAGGTGGCTGGATGGATGATGGAATTTATTGGTCATTTCCTGTCTATACATCCTATTCTAGTTTTCCACATACAGAAGTGGACTGGGTGTGGTGGAAATGTCCTGCTTTTATTTCACTCTTGATATAAGTTGGATTTACTTTGTGTTTTTGCAGTAAATTCTAAAAACATAAATAAAATGTACCCAGAGATCTAAGAATGAAAGACTGCAGGAGTGATTTTGCATTGGTTGATCAAGAAAGCCTCCAATGAATATCTGACATTTGAGCAGAAAAGTAAATTAAATCAGAAAACAAATCAGGTAGGATATTTGGACAACACATTTGCTGGATGGAGAGCAGAGTCCTGTAAGAAAACTATTATTATGCTATTTGAATGGTAGTGAAAAGTTCTTGATAGTTTCATGAAAAGAAACCAGAAGGCAAACAAGACAAAAGAGACAGTGGGAACTCAGATCACTGTGCATGGTTTTTAAAACCACAACATAAGGTGGTAGATTTAGCGATTAAAGGTATGAAATGCTTTCCTAAATTTTAATTGTAGATGAACAGCAATTTCTAACATGTATATGTCTCAACTATTGCATAAGACACACATATTTTAGAGTACTTAATGTTCCTTGAAATTTGTATATAATGGGGTGTCCTATATTCACATGGAAATTTTAACCATGATAATACCTTTGGATTTTACTCTCCATGATAAGGAAAGGTATTGGAGGGTTTGGGACAAAGGAGTAGAATAATTTATAATGTAGAAAATAAACCATGCAATGGAGAGAATAAATATGTTCAGACAGGTCGAGGGTTGTATTATAGTCAAGGCAATGGACTCAATAGCTTACCAGAGTTGTGGAGAGGAAGATGAACAGTAAAACAGAAAAGAGAAGGAAGTGTCTAGTAGTGTGTGGGGAATGTTATATGTGTAATAAAGGAGCGCATTAAAATGTTTTCAAGGTTTTTTACCTATGTGACTGTGAAAGAGAGCTGATAATTCCTGTAAAGGGGAAACACTACAAGAAAATATTTAAGGCCAAGGGCCAGGAGTTAGAATGTTTTTCACACACACACACACACACACACACACACATACACACACACACACACATACAGACACACACACACAAATTTCCTTAAAATATATTTCCTATAGTATATGTTCATTCACTTTAGAGTAGCATCTAATATCTTTCTATTCAAGTTAGAGTTACTAAATCTAACATCAGAGCACCACAATCTGATCTGCCCCCCAAAAAGAACAGTTATTGTGGGTCCAATTTTATTAAATTTTACTTCCACCTCAAATGTTTGAACTACTTCCTGTTCCCATAGCTTTCCCTTTTCTAGACTTTTCACACATATGAATTTTACAGTCTATAGCTGTTTATGGAGTTCTTTCACTTAGCAATATGTTCCGAGGCTCATCAATGTCACCGCATTACCAATGCCTCATTTCTTTTTGTTGTGGAGCAGTATTCCCTTGTATGCATATGTCACTCATCAGAATGTTTCTAGTTTGGGGCCATGTAAATAATTTGGCCTTGAACAATCTTGTACAAGTCTCTGTATAGACATCTGGTTGGGTTGTTGAAAGAAGTCCCTCAGAGGAAAATTCTATGCTGTGAGGTAATTGATGTGAAAGATTTGATCTTAAGCTAACAACAAGTAGGGTTGCTGACTTGGTGCTAATACATGGGATTTTGAACATAACAAAAAAGGGAACAAATAAAAAAATGGATTTTAATATAACCATGATGTTTCAACTCACCAAATATACTCTGAGTAACTACTACAAAGACAACAATACATAATGTATTATCATAACTTTCTCACTAACTTGTTTTGAAGTTCTGCTTTATTGTTATTGTGTTTTCTCTCTCAAATAAAGAAAAGAGACAGTTCTGTGATGTAAATTCTGGAGTGCACTAAATGGTAGGGTGTGAGGATACTCAATGAAAAGAGAGTAAAACGCAGCAAACAGAAAAAAGCTCAAAGCAGTAGCTGTGTCTCACGTCTGAGCACGCACACCCTTAACCAATCCCAGGCCCAGCTAGGGACAGTTCCTGGCCCTGCCAACAGCTTCCTGAGCTTTTCTGCTTCACTGCCACCTGGTTTTGTCCCGAGTGAATCCTCTACCAGGAAGTGTTATGGTTTTTTCAATAAGTGGACTTGTAGGTTTGCGGTTACCAATACCCACCTCTCACCCCCTCCTGCCAGATGACTCTGAGATTGGCCCATGCACATGGCAGATCCTTGGCTGTAAGCATTTTTAGAGTAATACAAAAACCAATTAGAGTGGATTTGAGGGAAAATAGACTAAAGAAGAGAAAAATGAGATGCATCTATAATCTATGTGCTGCACAGCAGAACTCAAAAATACGGCAATTGGTAAGAGAGCTGAGATTTAAGGCAGTGGAGGAGAGTGACTTCGTCTTGGATATTAGAGGGTGTGGATAAAGTGACAACAAACTCCAGCTACAGGGGACAGAATTCTTGAAGTGGTCTTTGACTAGAGGGGAGAGGACTAAAATAAGATGGAGAGCTTCTGCCACCATGGAACAACATACAATGTTAAAAGAAGTTTGTTTTAAAGCTGAAAGGAAAAATATGTGGCAACAAAGTAGTGTATGAGTCAGCAGGGGTACAACACAGAGAGCCCCACGGGAAAAGATCGGAGAGAGGAGAGATGTTTACAAAGAGCCAACATTTCACACTCGTGACTATCCCAATGGGCAGGTATGAAAATAGATGCCTAGAAGCCCCTTTGTCCAAAAAATTCTCAATTTGTTGGTATAGTAGAGCATTCATGATGTTTTAAAAACTATTCTTTCCCTGTTTACCTGGATAAATGCTGTTATCATTCTATAAACACAATTTTCTTCTTGAAACAGCTGGGGTTTTTTTCCCCCCCTTAAGTTCATTGTTTTATAGTAATATCATTTCGATCTAAAGATGGCACAGATGTATTGTTTGGCTTGGTTAAGATGTGTTTCCTTATTTCAAAACCTGCTAGTTTTCTTTTTCTGTTCCATGTTGTACAGTTGCAAGCATTTCTTTTGTAAAATACTATATGCCTTCTGAGTTTATTGATCACTATATCAACTTGTCCTCCAGTTCTGATTGCAGAACATTTCAGGTGTCAAGAGATAATTTAAAAAAAATAAAATAAAATACCTTGAGTTCTTTTATCATGCACAAATTGCATTGCATATGTTCATTTTACATACATTTTTGTTACAACTTTTGTGTCAAAAAGCAATTAGGGGCTATAGCTCAAAAATAGAGATATTACTAAAAATATTAAATAACCTTGATTGATGCTATATGTGTAAGTCTTTGAAGTTGTGTTCAAAAAAGTTAACTTTGAATATGTTTCTAAAGGCCATTTCTATTTATGTTTCAGTCTGCCCTGCCTAGGTTGACCTGGTGGCACTGCATTTTGCAGCTAGACTAACTTGGTGACTTTGAAAAGTTGCTCTCCACATTGCTTTCTGGATGACATCAATTTCGCTGTGCACCAAAGGTGACTGAGAAATGTATTTTGTTGTTTAAAAATATTACAGTAAGCTTCTGTCCTCCTTGCAATTTTCAAATAAGAATCAATCAAATCTTGTGCGGTGATGTGCAAATTTTGAGCCAATTTTAACGGGTTCGGCTCTTCCAAAGGTTAAGGTAGTTTAATGGGTGAAAGCACAACCCATTGCAGCTGGCTGCAGAGTCACGGGGCAGAGGACTAGGATTTCATTTCCTTTTAGCCACTGCCATGTCTGTTTTCTGTCCAAGCTGCCTCTTGTTGCTGTTTAACCCACGCATTTAAAGACAAGAGGGGTGAGAACTCACGGGCCCGGGGCTTCCTTTTAACAAGACGTTGCTAGCACTGTGGTATGCAATTTGTCATAAGTGTCATAGGTCACTGGATGTTCGAAAGCTATCACCGGCAGATGGTCATTATGACAGCGGTTATGTTTCAAAGGCAAAGGATGTTTTGTGGTATTTACTTTAGTTTGTCTGTGTTCTACCTCAGAGTCCATCTGAGACAGTTCTAATTTAAGTGAAATCATCCTTGTGCTTGACTTCTTAGGAGAGGGTAACGAAAACTGGACCAGATTTTACAAGATTTTCTGTTTGGATGATTCTGTTCTAAAACTTAAACAACATAATTCTTTCTTTTTTTTTTTAATGATAATGTACTGAGTAGGCATTTCCCACATTTTGTCATCTAAGAAAAGTTACAACATACAATTAAATAGAAATTAATTTTTTATTATCTAGAAGAGCTCACATAAATTTAGATGTTGAGACAGATTACTGAATTTGTCTGAACTGTAGATGAATTTCTTTTTTTTAAACTTTATTTATTTATGTTATGGCTGGCTCAGCCTGCTCTATGAGTGGGCCTGGCACAGCATGTGGTGCCAGGGATTGAACCGTGGTCCCTGCGGTTGCCTAAGCTTACATAAGTAGGCACTTTAGACCACTGATCCATCTCGCCAGGCTCCTGTAGATGAATTTCTATTGTGTAGCTAAACATCATTACCTAATAGCACCCAAAAGTAAAAGAATAGTAATAGACTAAAATTTACTGTTTCCAATTTTGATGGAGTTAAAATTTTAATTAGTTTATTATTTGGCCCAATATTTCACCTATCTTATTTAAACTAAATAATTTTTGACTAATCTTAGCACTTGACATTTAAAAACAAACCTCAAATCATATTTTTATTAAATTATTCCAGTAGAACTAAAGAAATAAGTTCTAACATTAAATATAGTGCTTAATGATTTTTCAAACTGGATTGGCTCCTTGAAGCGTGATCTTACCAACAGGAATCCTTAGAAATAAACCAGTTAAGAATATATGTCTCTTACATTCATAGTAATGAATATAGAAATGTGTTTGATTGGTTGAAATGAAAAGCAAAATGTTGGTGCTGTGCTTACAGCAGCATCTATAAATGCTGAACATCTGAATGCTGGGTATGTGACAGTGTGCATGATGATTTCCCGATGCAGGTGACAAAGGAATTCTGGGGAAAGGTGGTGTGGCAGCTCTGGTCCCCACCCACCAGCCTCCTCTGGGTATACTAACTCTGTATAAAACACAAGCTTCCTGTGCACTTCTGCGCCAGGGTTACTAATGATCTTATCTCACAGGGATGGAAAGGGCAAGGAGAACTGTTACTTTGAACTTCACTTTGATCTGTAAAGAAGATGCATTTAATGACCCAGAAGTGACAGCAACCTTAGGAGAAATGAAGACATTATATAGTTGCAATTAAGTTTAGCTGCATGTGACAGAAAACTCAAATTATCTGGTTTAGTGCATAGGATTTGATTCTTTGCTGAGAAAGTTCACAGGTCAGTTCTGTAGTGCTGGTGCAGTGATATCAGAAATAACTGGGAGTCCTGGGCTCTGTTCTGCTTTTCACTCAAAACAGATGAGAGCAGAACAGGTTACAAGCACCGATTTAGCGTGAAACTTCACCATTTCCTATTTAATCTTTGGCAAGTCAGTTATCTCTCTATGTCTCTATTTCTACATGTGTAAATAGATTTATCATCAGTAACTATAAATTACTTTAATGGAAAATGTTAATTGGAAGCATGGATAGTAATTTAAAGTAACCACTCAAAAGTAATGGTTGCTAACATTTAATGAGCTCCTCATGGCAAGACACTATTCCAAGCTCACTACTTGCTAAGTAAGGTAGAGGTTATAAAATGCAGCATCAACTACCATCCTGGGCAATGTGACTCCCTGATCCCTGCCCTTACCAGCTGGTAAAGATGAGGCTTTGAGAGCCTTAGTTCATGGTTACTATGAAAGATGAACAAATCAACATGAGCGAAGTGTGAAGAACAATTGCTACTCTACAGTGAATGCTATATTTATTCCTGGTTATTGGTCTTTGTCTCCTTCTTTGCCACTACTTGTCGGATGCTTGCCCAAGGTGTCTCCCAGAGAGTGACATTTCCGTCCCAGTAAGAGAAGTTTCTGGCACCTTCCTTTAAGAATAATTTCTGTATCTGTACAATCACCTTTCTCCCACCTAGCCATCATGTAAGCTGATAAATATGTTTTATTCTAAGATATTGAAAAAGTGTAGTCTTATTCTGTGTCCTGACAAAAACATGGAAATCATCCATGGTAGATTGATACTGCACAGACAGTCTTCCTGCCTTGTGTCAAACTGAAAGTCATGGTAGTGTAAGTGCCTTGGATTTCTAGGAAAGTATAAAGCACTGGGAAATTGTAGGCATAGCCTAATGTCTGGGAGGCTCTCCCTCAGCCTTCTCACCCCATCCCTCAAATAATTTGAAGTATGAAATACTTAAACAAAACAGAAAAATAAAACAAAACTTAAATAAAGAAGGGCTGCCTTAAGAAATCATACAGATTATTTTGGTGAGCTCAGATTCACAAATAAATGTATTGTCACTTCTATAATTAATGGCAACACTTTTGAGAAGATGAAATTGAAAGAGAACTATCCATGTGGTATTTGCCATCTTTAATTTCCAGTGTAGACTCTTTCTCTTCACAAGAGTGTTAGTAACTTCCTTAGGCCAGGTAGTCAGTCATACATGGGGGCACAGACCTGTAATTGCAGCTTTCTGGGTGGTTGAGGAAGGAAGATCTCAAGCTCAAGTATTTTCTGGGCAATTCAGTGAAACCAGTCTCAAAGCAAAACACAAAGAGCTCTGGATAGATAGTTTAGTGTGAAGGCCCTGAGTTCAATCCTCAGTACCTAAAACAGTGTAAGTTGTACCTACTTCCCTTGCTGTCTTGTGCTCGTCATGTGATTTTTCTGCTGTCCAGAAGATCTAGTCAGTCTTCTTGACTCATAAAAGTGGTACAAATTTTTTTTCAAGAGATTGTTCAAATAATCACAGAAAGTCCAAAAGTGGGAGTTTCCAGGGACACACCTGTCAGATTATAGCTGAGATATTTTTTAAGGACAAGGAGAAGGAAGGTCAACTTGGTTATCCAAATGAATCCAACACAGAATTCTAGCATGCTGGAGCTTTTCCTAAATGGGAAGCCAGGGATGGATAGCTTCAGCACCTGAGAGGAATGCCAAAGTGAAGCCAAAGTGGGAAGCAGAGTCCCCTGTCAAGCCCGGTGAGCTGAAAATGGAATACAGAACTAAATGAACAAGAGTGATTTCCATGTATGATTCAAATGTCTTAAAATATCTCTGCACTTTCCTGGTTATCAGTTTCAGCGTCCTCAGCTGCAGGAGGGCTCTGCACAAATTCTGACAACTACGTAAGAAGATGCACATGAAACACTGCTTTCTTGCTGGCTTTCTTTCTTTCAAGTATTTATGCAATGCCGTGTAGCTTTAACAATCCTCAAGGGAAGGACAAGCTTGCCTAATATGAAATAAATTAACAATACTCTAATGCTCAAGAAGAAATGGCTACCTTTCCACTAGATGTAGTTGCATACCCAAAGTTGAAATAACTTTGCTTGCTCTCACCCAGTTCCTAAGGCAGGTCCCCCTCTGACCTCTCTGTCTCTGCCAATATCTTCACCATTCTGGGTTAGTCATGCTTAAACACTTGTAAGTCCCATGTGGTTCCTTCTACCTCATCTTTGTCTCCATTCCCTTGTCAAGGTATGTGTTGGCCGAGTGTTCTGCGACACTCACATCCACTCCCATTCACAGTGTTCAAGTGTTCATTTCTTCTCTCCCAATAGGTTAAAGCCCTCCCACTGCCCCTTCACCTTTGCTGCCACCCCAGGGAATAAAGCGTCCTCCAGAGTTCCTCTTGTTAAATTTTGTCCCATTCACTTTAACCCATTATTTCCACTTGTCAGCTTCATTCAAAGTTCTATTCCACCATCTGCAACTTATCATCCCTCCCTCACCTCTCCACTGTACTTGGTTTTTACATCATTTCCAAATCATATAATTAAAATGTATACAAAGCAGTATGTATAATAAAGACTCAGCCTCACACAAGCTGAAGCCATTCTAAAGGCTGATAAGAACTCAAGATAATGTAATAAAGTCGATACATCCAGTTTCCTTCTGCTCATGAGGTGGTAGAACATGATAAAGCCATCTTTTCTGGTATATGCTTGGTTTGATATTCCAAATTTTCCTTCTTAAAAACAATTTAGAAAAATCCATAATATCAATAGAATTGTCTTATTAATACCTAAATTTTAAGCTCTAATGTAAATGAAATTATCAGAAAAGTATCTGTTTTGGTGTATAGAATAAGATGCTTGCTTAACATATTTATGTTGTCTTAAATTACACATCGTGATAAATCTGTGGAGATGCAATGAATGAGACATAGTTTTTGTCCTCAGAAAATTATGGTCTGTTTCACAGGATTTATAGAATACACAGAAATCATCCCAAAAGCTGAATGTACAAAACCCGATGAAATAATTTCAATTGAGTTCAAAGTAAAAACAAACCAAAAAAAAAAAAAGTCTCATCTAGAGGGCAGGGCCTCATTTGTTGTTTTTGAAATTGATTGCAGAGCAGGTGACTGGGGGATAACCAAGGAATATTTTTAAAGGGGGAGTGAAATGGTTAGCCACAGCCATTGGTAAGCCTTCCCAGAATCATGCAATGGGTGCATGTAGGTAGAAAAATCCAGTTAAAGTCTCCTCAGATGACTAATGCCTCATTTGAAACTATTGGTCACTGCTTCTTTCTGGCTCTTCTCCTTCTCTTTTCACATTGTCCCTCCAATTCTTACTTGAACTCTTTTATGTTTTGATTTTTACTGGATTACTATCTTAAGTGTTTAGGGCTCCTCCATTCCACTATCAGCCTCTACTGATGATCCTATAACTCCACTTGTGCTCTCCTTTTTTCCTCCAGATGGATAAATGAACACAGGGCTTCTGCACTGACCTCCTTCTACAGCCTGTCCTTTTCTGCTTTATGTTCTCAGGCAGAATCTCACAGCATTGCTAATTGGCTCATACTGAGTTTCAACTTGCTGTCCTTCTACCTCAGCCTCCCAGAATGCTGGGACTAGCAGCATCCCCCACCGTGCCCTGCTGCCTTAGGTGATTTTATCCAGACTCCAAGCTTCACGTGCTGCCCAGGCATTGGTATTTCTCAGTACCACTTGCCTTTTGTTTTTGTTTGTTTTCTGTTTTTTTTCACAGAACACTGTCTTAGGTGTGAGTTTTGTATTCACTATGTTCCCAAATTTCCACAGTTCAAAATTCAGGTTAGTGTACTCCTCATGGTTAATTACCATGAATGCTCATCATTCATTCATTCATTCATTCATTCATTCATTCATTCACTCATTCTGCATTCAGCACAAAGCTTTCGAGGCTGTCCAACATGCCAAACACTATATGCATCTAGGATCTACCACTGAAGAAAGAGATTAATCTTTGCACAATTTGCATTGGATTCACCCTGGCAAAAGAATGTCAGGATTGTAGTTAGGATCTTGACTCCCCTCCACAACATTTTTCTTTCTGTCTTTCATACTACATGGGATTGAACTCAGGGTTTTCACACTGAGCTACATCACCAGCCTTTTTTATTCTTTTCCTTTGGGTTTATTTTGAGGCAGGTCTAATATCCCAGTCTAGACTCCAACTTACAACTCTTTCTGCCTCATCATCCTAGACTTCTTACATCTACTAATAAAAAACAAAAATGACAAATTAGGTACCTCTCCCATGATTCCCTGCTAGTATTATGTTTTGCTGTATTCTGCCATTTGTCATATGAGCAGTTCATCATGAACTTGGGATTCTTCGTATGAGCAATCCTCTCCCTCTTAACTCAACCCTTGCTACTTTCTCTACATAGAAAATTCTCCTTCTTCAACCCTGCCCCATACAGCTAATTCTCATTCTTTGCACTGCATCCAAAAATGTCATCTTTTCTTGCCATAATCATTTCCTCAAACCCTTACTCTGGATTAAGAGCCTATCTATACGTTACCCAATACATTTTATATAGCCTATCCTAGCATTTGCCTATATTGATTGTTATGGCCTTTATCTCCAAGTCCCTCCAAAGCTTCACCCATTCATAAGGAGTGCTCTTGGCAAGTGGTTGGACCAGAGATGTATGATATAAGACCTTATCAGATTTGTGCATGAATTGGTGTAGTACAGTTCAGCATGTAGACGATGGATTACTGAAAAGGGAAGACCCACATTATGTGGGTGGTCCTGACCAATAAACTTGTAGCCTGGATGGAATAAAAAGGGAAAGAAAGAAGGCTCACTGCACACTGCACGCTGCCCACTGAGCCCTGAGCTCTTTGTCTGCCTCTATACCCTCTGTGATTCTGCTCTACCTTGTAGTCAGCCAACAGTGCACTGAATCCTCTACGAACTGTGGGTTAAAGCCTCCTTCCTCATCTTATGAACGAGGGGTATTTTGTCCTAGCAATGAGAAAGTAACTGAGATATCTGTTGTCATTGCTCTTTAAATCTCAGTTCAAAAGGCCAAATGGGAAAAGAGGACTTTATTGTTATGCTTTGAGTTCTATGCCAGCTGGCACATGCTTGGCTCTTAGTGCCAAACTTTTGTTCTGCTTTGTAACATGACAGTAGGACCCCTGAAACTTTTCTCCTCTGCCACCTGACCTGATGTTAGACGTGTTAATAGAAACAGTGGGATGAGGTAAGTAAAATTTAAAAGCAGACCTTACTAATGGAACAACCCTCGTGCACTCTCATACAGTTCTGGTTTTGTTATAATTATTGTTTAAAATAGTACAAACTTATTGTCTTATAATCAAGAAGCCATTTGTTGAAAATCATCTTTACTAGGCAAAAGCAAAAGAATAGAGGTATTCGTGCACTTTGTCTTGATTTTATATATTGACTGTGTATCTCAGTGTTGAGAGATACAGTTTTTTTTTATTATTATTATTGAGCAGAGCATTTTATACTATTTTGGATTCCTTGTCACAGCATTGTGGTATCAGTGAGTAGCATGGTGCCATTCCTACCCTCCCACTGTTAGCCTGGTGTATGTAATTGATCAGTGCAGTGCCAGACAGACATTATCCCAGGGAGCTTCCTCAGGCCATTCTCACCCTCAAAGACACAGACTTTAGTTCTCAACCTCAGGAAAGACAGCCGGGGTAGGCTTTTCCACATCCTTTTGCACGTGATAGAAAAGTTCTTTTCTTTCTGATTATTCTTTATTATGACTAGTCTGTTCTATTGAAATACTGACCTACATTTATTGAGAATGCAACTTCTATTAATATTTTAATGTATCTCATTACGTTGATCTGGTTTTTAAATTTTAAGCCATTCTTCTTTTCCAAACTAAATAACCAAAACCAAAAACACTAGAGTGTTCATGATACATTGTCCTTTATTATTTATATGTATTTAACCTTAGACATTTTTATTAGTGTATGTTTATAATGCATAAAGGTCGTGCTTGTTTTATACCTTAGATGTTCATATAAAATATATTTTTTCAATGAAATACTATCCAATCATGAGGTATAAAATCATGTCATTTGCAAGAAAATGGATGGAACTCCCAGACATAATGCCAAGAGGAATAAATCAGGCACAGAAAGCTGAATGTTGAATAACTTCTCTACTATGAAAAAGCTAAACTATGAGTAAAGAAATGAGTAAAATAAAGGAAAGATGGTAGGAAACAAAAAGAAAACAAATTGAGGGGGGCTGTGGAGAAAGGTAATAGTGTAGGAGAATATAAGGAAAACTAGAGGCTGAGAGATCAGCTAAAGGTGAAGCTATATTACGTGCATAGAGCAAACCCTAAAAGTGATTTTTAAGGACTTGGGAAGCCATTAGTAAGGACCAGGTCAGGCTTAACTAGATCCTCTACTGAGATTCTCACTCTTTTTCTAGCACCTTCCTAAGGCTGACCCACATTTAATAGCTTCTGAGTCTCTCTTTGGACCACTCTTGAGGTCCAGCAAGGACTCTTTTCCTTCCAGCAGTTTGTAGCCCAGCAGGACACTGCTCTGGTCATCGTGCTTCCTCCATGAGGAGCTTATCCTGGTCCTCTGAGTGATTCTTCCTCTCAGTTCCTTATTCCTTTTACCTTGCTTTCCTTTTGTTGTGTGTAATAGCTGCTTTCTGCGCTTTCTGTTTCATTGTACCTGGAACCCCTGATAAATTCTACTTGGTAGTTAGCCAGTCTCTGTGTTTAACTTTTACTCCATTTATGAGAGCAATTTTTGTTTCCTGGTTAGATTCTAACAAATTCCCTAGCACAGTGCTAGGCACAAGTTGAGAACCAAACAAATTGTGATTCGGTTGCCTGCATGGTGATAAACAAAATGAGCTAAATTTAATCAGATTGCTGATTCCACTGCAGGAGAACTAGGTGGAAAATCTTTGAGGATTCCATCTCAACTTAAGGTGCAAACCAATCATACACAAGGAGACGACAAAGCTTTTGACTGGAGGAAATGCAGACAGCACAAGCAGAAATAGAAAACCAAAGAGGGAAATTTCTTGGTAGAATCTGATGGTCATTTTCAGTGATTTATTTTTTAAATAATATATCTATCTCTTAGAGACTGAGATTGTCTAGGCTGCCTAGAACATATGCAGTCATATATATTATTAATATATATTAATCAAGTGATTCTGACAGCTAAAACATGTAAGGGGCAACCCTAAAGTGGAGCAAATGCTCACATTTTAAAACAAACAAACAAACTTATTATAGGAAAAGACATATTGCCAAGCATGATGGGAATGATGGCTTTGAAGCAAGGGGGATATATTTGAGAGGGATAATGGTAATACGTTGCACGACTCAAAAGCCCTGGTGGATGTATTACTCCATGAGCTATTCTTTTCTCACTCTCAGAAAGATGCAACACTAGTGTTCGGCTAGTGAGAACTTATGTGGTAATTTGGTGGTCCAGGCTCTCTCCACCTCATAGCTCTCTTCTCCTCTTTGGAGTCCTGCACTGGGATACCTGCCTCTGCCCAGAGATCAGAGATGAGAAGGAGAAGGAAAGCTGGTCACCTCCAGACACCTGTGGCACATGCAGTAGGGAAAGAAAAGAAGGAATATGAGTCCATACCTTTGCAATCTTTTCTTTTCATATTTTTTCTGTCTTATTAGATTGTATTAGTACCCAGGTTGCTGCGTAGTTATTCCAAGTGTCAGCACTGCTCTATAAGATATGTGAAAACTCAAGAAAACTTTGTTTTAAAAGCAGCAGACTTTTTTGGTCATGGTTTATCACTGAGCTTAGTTGTAAATTAGTTGACTGCTTGTCTGTGAACTAAAGCTCTATTCCATGGTGGTCATGCATATTGGCTCTAACCTCATAGAAGAGTTACACTAGGTAAGTGGGTGCAATTAAAATCAACAGCTTCCAATATTGCCAGTTCTGCCAATAACCCACTGCGATTATGAAATACTGGACTATATATACAAACTACTTTCTCTTAATTCAATGAGTAGAAATTTTTGTACCAACAATGATTAGAAAAATTATCATGTCTACATCCTGTACTTTGTGTAACTACTACAAGAACAACAATATGCATTGTTTCAGTTATTGGGAATGTACTACTACCATGTTTTTGAAAATGTCACATTGTTATTTCTTATTAAAAGAAAAAATGCAACACCTTTCAAGTAATAGACAAAGAACAAGTAGAACAAACAAAAATCTTTACAAAATCAGAGCATACCTCAATATATTTTTGACCAATTTGAATTATATTAATTTTATTATAATTTTTGAAGTTTATAATTATAAATAGACTTGTCAGATTTTATTATTTAACCAATTAGCAAATATCTGTAAAAAAAATTTGGAAGGAATAAAATCTTTCATCTATAACAACTACAAAAAAAGAATATTTAACCAATGAGTGCCCACCTTGCAAACATCATTTACATAATTTCAGGTGAAAAATCGCCTGGTCAAATTTTGGCTCGTC
>PVKN010022182.1:0-15244 GCA_004027915.1 Capromys pilorides
CCTGCCCTGGTGGTGGCGCTGGCGCAGCATGTGGTGCCGGGGATCGAACTGCAGTCCCCGCAGTTGCCTGAACCCTCCTAAGCAGGCGCTTTAGACCACTGAACCATCTCGCCGGCCCCTAACTTTGTATCTTGGACCCAAGATGGGATAAAACTGCAGAACCTTCCCTTCTTGGAACATCAAAAGTACCCCACAGACCAGGTGGTGTTAAAAATATTGGTTTTCCTTCCAGCTATTCTAGCCCACAAGCATCCTCCCCTAAAAAGCCTATAATATCTCCTGTTCACTTTTATTTGGAGCTGTCTCGGTCGACTAGACAGCCTGCCTACTTGCTCCCACCTCAAATAAATCTTCTCATGTCAGAGTGCCTGGCTTGGTGACTCTGCATGGATCTAGGCTCTAGCACTAATATCTATTTCTCATGTCTTACAAGTTCTACTGATCTAGGATCTTACTAATAGGCAGGCACCTTTCCTTGCCCTTCATTTATGAAGTGTTTCATTTATGACCTACACGTTTAATTCATTCAACAGTTACTCACATTTCTGGGTACTGTCTAGATTTTCACATACTGTGGGGAAGGAAGCAGAAACTTCTATGTCCCTAGAATGTGCTACATCAATGTGAAATGGCTAATGATAAATTATGGCAAATGAATATAAAGCAACAGAATAGTAAGATTAGACAGCATGCTAGATGAGGCTGCTTTCAATACGATGGTCAAGAATTCCAGCATTTGAAATGGTTTAAATCTTGAAGGTCGAGTGCTGAGAAGCCAAGAAGAAGGAGTTCTCCAGGAAGGGCATTTCAGACAGGAAAAAATGCAGTCTCAACAGTGGACTTGGGACAGTAGTAAGGAGGACCTAGAGATCAAGAGGACAGAAGTAGGCAGGGAACAGGCCCAGTCATAGTCTTAAAAGTAGTGTGAGAGGGTATCCCTGTTCTTTATTATTTGTGGGGGAATGGCTCTTTCTCCCACTGCTCCATCTTTGGAAATCCAACATTTCCTCCTCTCGTAGAGGCCAGGAAATTTCTGAATGTGTTGCATCGCCCATTAAAGCAGCTCCTGCATCAGCTGTAACTGAAGCACATCAGCCAAGCATCATTTATTTTGTGTTCCCTGCTTTGCTCAGCTTGGCCTTGGCACACATTCTTTGAATTCCATATCAGTAGGCACTGCACCAGCCATCGACTGAGAAGTCTGCTGTGTATGGCATCAGTATGGAGAGAGAGGTGTTGCTTTAAAATTATATCACAGAGCACAAAGCAGGCAGAGTGAAAAATGGATGGAAGAGGACAAGGAGGAGGAGGATGGAGGGAGAAGAGGGGAGGAGAGGGGGAGAGGGAAGAGGAGGCTTTTCAGGAGGAGGGCAATCCTTTCTCACTTTCTGTGTTTTGGCTCTACTGTCCCCAGCCTCATCATGGCCTCTCCTACTCTCCTCTTAATTTGAGTTGGCACAGTTTGTCAATCTGGAATGCAACTTAGTTTCAAAGTCTTCTCCTGGCCCTCAGGGATTAATTTTCATTTCTGGGCAATGATTTTCCCTAAAGAGTTTCACAAAGATATTTTCTTAGTGTTTGTTTTATTTAAAAATTAAGTCAAATGCCATTTGAATAAGTCTCTTTCACTCATCTACTTAATAAATGCACTTGAGGTGTTCACTCTGTGCTGATTCCAGGGGAGATCATGGGAACACTGCTGAACCACATAGTTCACGAGACGCCATTTATTCATGATCCTCCACTTACCAGGAGGCACAGACTAACCTGATAAATATGCAAAAAATTAACCAAATAAACAGCGATAAGGATGATAGAAGAGCAAGACAGTGCCATGAGAAGGGAAAGAGAGGAATATACACTTGTGGGCTCACAGGATTCTTTTCTAAAGAACTAATTACTCAGACATTAGAAGGAAGAATGAGAATTACCCAGAGAAAACATGGGACAGGGATGATCTAGGACAAGGGAAATCCTAGGAAGGCGTGGTTTCCTGGAGGAAGAAACTCCATGTTTGAAGTTACTGAAGTGATATCTTTGAGAAATGGGCCTGTACTGGGAGCCTTGAGATCTGGGGGCCTTGAAGATTGATTAGAGGCACAGCAAAGGATTGGAAGACTTGGGGGATTATAATTTTTCTTGAAACGAAAGGAATATATTGAGTAAGGGGCTGAAAAATTGCATTGGCTCTATACTTTCCAAAAGCAGAAGAGTAGGTGAACACTACCGAGACTCATCAACAATTGATTTTTACCACACTGATCATTTGTTAATAGAAAACACATAGCCTAGTGGCCAGTAGGGTGATGAGGGGCCATTGGAGGATTAGTCCCCTAATTCCTCAGAGTAACAAATGCCACATCTTCATCTTAGCACATCATTATCACTACAGAAAATAGGAAAAGCTAGATAGATTCATAGCCAATAAATAATGGAAAGAGAGGAAAGGAAGATTATTCTCCACTTCCTAGCACCAATCACAAAATAATTCCATGCACATAATCCAACTCAATATGAAAATCAAAAGAATAAGCTTGGAGACAGAGGAGAATGCCATTATGGCATCTGAAAAGAAAGAGCAGGTGAGTATAATAAAAAAAAAAAAGAGAGAAAGACAATAATTAGTAAAAGAGAAAATGATCATCAAATTTTATTTTATTATTAACACAAGAATTCCTGTTCATTAAAAAACATAACTAAAGATATGTGGAAAGTCTTGGTGCTATTTTTACAGTTTTAGAAGAGTTTTAGATTTACAGAACAGTTACAAAGACAGCACAGAAGGTTTTTGTGTAAACCCAAATCCCAATCTCCCAGTGGCACAGTTTCCCAGGTCGCAGTTCATGGAGCAGCCTTGCTATCTGTCCTGGTGACTCTGGTCTCATTGCTGAGACAAAATACTCAGCACCCAAAGTGCAGGCAGGAAATGTTATTTAGGTCACAGCGTGTGAAGAGTTCAGCCTATAATCCGCTGGCTCCAAGGCGGGGAGGCACGCACCAGGGCAGCAGTTCAAGGTGGCCGAGAACAGCGGAAGTAGCGAGAATGACAGATGGTGGCACGACAGACTCGTTCCTTCCTCCTACTACAAGCAGGCCACTACCTCAGGGTGGGCGTGGCACTCACACCACCTGCCTGTCTTCTTCTGACACAGGACAGGGATGTTTACAAAGTGAGGACCACGGCCTCTACTGGATCACTTAGTTAGGCTTCTAAACTTCTCGGTTTGACACAATGTATCAACCATTATGATATCTTATTATTGACTAAACCCTGTTAGATTCAGATTCATGATGTCCTCTCTCCATTGCAGGTCCTGTTCAGAATACAGCTGGTCTGCTTTCACTGCTCTAGGTTGTAATGGTTTCACAGAGTTTATCTTTCGATGAGTTGAGAATATTGGACACTGCTGATCACAAATGCTGTAGAACTTGTGTGTGTGTGTGTGTGTGTGTGTGCATGTGTGTGCGTGTGTGTATGTGCACACGTGTGTGTGTGTGTGTGTGTGTGTGTGTGTGTATGTGTGATCCCATGGGTTATGGTTTATTAACTGAGTAGAGGCTATAAGGAATCTCATCCCATCCTATCCACTGGACACATACAACCAACATGGCTCAGTACTGTGCACACCAAGCGTGCCACAGGACTCGTGTTGTTAATTGCCTTCTATCTCCTCATTCAAGCCTTTCCCCTTTTCCTTCAGAAGAAGATGGCTATATGCAGCCTGCCATGGGGAAGGAAGTTATGCCTGTCTCTCTGAGGATAAAACTTTCCAAATAATTTATGGAGTTATTGCCTTTCCTTGCAGCAATTTGTTTACATCCATATGGATTTCTAAGTATAGCATGTGTTTTAGACTTTGGGTTATGATCCAATATTATTTCACTTTTTCGTTGATAGAATAGTTTTGCTTTCATTTGACTCCTGTGTCCCTTAGACAAATCCACACTGGTTTGTTTTACAAACACTTCTACTTTCTGACTTAGTTAAAATTGGAATGTTTCACAGAAAATAGAAAACAAACAAAAATTAATGAAGAGTTGAGCTGATTCCTGACCTCCTGACCTATGACAATGAACAACAAACAGTCACTTGCTGATGCCAAAAGGACCTAGATGTCTGATTTCTGTGCTTGGGGTCAGTTTTGTCCTTAGTGGTTATCTTTCTACTCACCTTGTGGCTGTCACCAGCAGCAGGCACTTTTTCATTTTGCTTCAATAAGAGATACTGAAAATTCCTTCCTGGGCCAATATAGAAGCCTCCCCCATGGAACCGAGGACGACCAACTGGAAACGTGTAGGATTTTCAACCAACAGTAGCTGTTCCACATTTGAACTCGGCTCAACAGTTAATTCCAGTGTCAGTTTTCTGTCACTGTGATACAGCATCCAAGCAAATAAACTTTTAAAGGAGGGAAGATTTATTTTAGCTCATAGTTTCAGCCCATGATCCTTTGGCTCCTTGGTTTCTGGGCCTGTGGGGAGACAAAACATCTTGCAGGAGAGCAACACCTCCTCCAGATACCATGAGCTCTGGATTCACAAGAAGATTGATCAATGCATGAGGTCGAAGCCCACATTGCCTCGCCTCACCCCCCGGCTCCTCTCTGAGCTTTGGGGGACATTCAGTATTGACATCATGACAATACTCCGGGTTATAAGCATCAAATACAAGATGAAGTGTGTTGGGAAAAAAAAATCCCACTGTGATGTGAAAACTTTGTGGAATTTCATGACTGTGAATACAAAGATAATACACTTTGAAACAATTGTCCAATAAGAAAAAAAATTGAGAAAAAAAATAAATTTGGACCATATAATCTGTGATATCTGTATGTAGCAGAACAGGGTAGAATACAAAAAAATGGAAAGTGACAGGTATGATGTGAATGTAGGAGGAAATGAGTGAGGAAAATACAATAGTTTAGAACAACTTTCTCAAAGGAAATATCAATGGCAATAATCAAATTAACAAGAAAAACATAAAATATTATTATAAAAATAATAAGCTACATGGGGGAAGTAATCTATAAGCTAATCTGCACTGGTCAATAGTGGCTTGGAATTCTTAAGGAGGAGAGAATGTAGATTGTAGTTTCTGTCACTCTCCAGACGGCCTGCATTTTGAACATACCGTACACACACAGCAATGCTGGCTTCCTTGGCTAATGGAATGCGACTATTTTCTCATCACCCAGGATTTAAGTCATGCACCTGACATAGTACTAGGTGTTGAACTTCCCAGCTCACATCAAAAGTGATAAAGGTTTAAAAGCGACATGAGTTAAAGAAACATTTTTGTTCTGGCGTCCAGTCCTGTCTCTGTCAGTACAGTTCTGCAGAAGAATTTTCTCAGTGATCTACAGTCCGTGACCCATCCCTTCTTGACTCCGTGGCATGTTCTTTGGGATTTTTTTCCTCAAGTCACTCTTCATACTTTCAGCATGCAGCAAGGCAGTAAATATGACATGACTGTGAGGGTAGGCAGGGCACAAATTTTACATTTTCTTGTTGTACCTGCTCAGGGGTTTTCCCATGTGCATATTCCCAATGTCTCTTTGTGCAAATTTCCTCATTAAAATGAACCCATAAGATTCGATTTAGGCTCGCCCTGTTGGGTTCGTTTTAAATCAGTTATCTCTGAAAAGGCCCCATCTCTAAACATAGTGATGTTCTCTGGTCCTGGAGGTTAGGATTTCAGTATAAATATACTGGAGGTTAGGTTTTGGGGCATGATTCAACTCATAGCATCTTCCCTTAGCTTTAGGTAGGTAAATATTTTTTTTTTTTTTTCACATTTATATCCCAAGCATCATGAAAAATAGACAACATATGTGAAATAAATTAGCAAAACTTTTTTATTCTGTCTGTGATAGACAGAATTCTACTGCACTTCCCAAGACCTATGCATCAAATAAAGCCTCCCCCTAGAGTGGGGAGAGGCCCCGGGAGGATAGTGGAATGCCCTCCCCATGATTAGAATGAATGTGGCCGAGGTAATGAATTATGCAGGTGTAGTGAAGGTTCCCAATACACTGACCTTGAGAATTAATGGGAAGATTATATTGGGTGGGTTCTAGGTCAAAGGTCATCAGAGATGCTTTTCTGCTGGCTTTCGAAAGCAATTTACCATGAGGGAAATAGTTCCTGCCACGAGATGGCAGGGCTTTGTAAGGGTTGAATTCTTCAGTTCCGCAATCAAAAGGGCCTGAGTTTATCCAACAACCAGTGACACGAAAAGGACACGAGTCTCAGAGGAGGTCACAGCTCTGGCAGACACCTTGATTTCAGCGTGCAAGATGCTGCATGTAGCTGCCAGCTGAGCTGTCGGAGTCCTGTTGTACAAACTGTGACACAGCGAATGTGTGTTGCTCTACACCACTAGCTTGCAAGTACTTGTTCCAGAACAGCGAGTGAATGCATGAACACTCCGTCCTGGGGGCTTCCTTTTCAAGGAAGACTAACACTGAATGCCCATGTGTTTGAGTTGAAGGAGAAATCTCCTCAGTCAGAAAGACCTTCTCACCTTAAAGAATGGAATGCACTCTTGGAATCTCCTTAGGCGAGGCATTGTACTCATACGCAGTAGGATTATCGCTTCATCTTTCTGTGTTCTGAAGTTCACTTTGAATTAGATTCTCAATAGAGCTTTTAGAGTCCACAGTTATGTCCCCTTCTCAAACTACATTATGTAACACATGTATATGACTGCATTAGATATAATGAATATAAAATACAATATATGCCACAATATTGATTTTCTATCTTATCAGTAGCTACTGTTTTTCTGTCTGTTAGTCTTATCTTTTCAGCTGGAGTATAAATTCCTCCAATTGAGGGGGTCTCATGGAAAATAGTATGGGAAAGTAGAAGACTGAGTACAATGGTAGGAGGCAAAGTGGCACGATTCCAAATCTACTGGTTGTTTTATTCCATACATGTTAGATTTGTGGATTTAATCTGATGTTTAAATAAGACTAATAAATTTAAGATTTGGTAAGAAGTAAAAGTCTAAATGTCTAGCACAGGGGGGGAGGAGCACACAATAGAAATTTAATTTGATGAATATGAAAATATTCATATCATTACATTTCCTACAGCTTTATTGCCATGGTTTCTTGAATATATTGTTTCACATAATACAGATTAATTAATTCTTTATGTTTGATACTCTACAAAACTGTTCTGACTTTTTGCATGTAAAGCTTCTTCTTACCTACTCAGCCAAATGTTCTCCTCCTCCTCTTCCCTCCAGATGGCTTCACTCCATTGTTTTTGAACTGTTTCAAGATAGTTTATTCTTGATAAGACCTTCCTCGAGAACAAGTTTTTGCTTTATTTACCTCTATGTCAAGTATAGAGCTTACAAACATATGTGTTTGATGAATGAATGAACTGATAAATGAATAATTCAATCAATCAAAAGTGATAGCAAGATTGTTCAAGCAAAGGGCAACTCAATTTTAACAGGGCGCACTAGGAGGATAGATGGTGACAATTTCCATCTAGAAGAGGAAGAGCTTGCACTTGTGATGGATGAGGCTTACTGATGTGCAATAAAGATGGGCTCTGTGCCGACGTGCTGCCGGACACACCTTCCTCATCATTCTGTTTCTCTGGAAACGCTGCCCTCTGTTCTTCCACCCAGTATTTACAACGGTTATGTGAAATTATACAGACTTAGGCTCTGTAGGTCCACATTTCCCATTCCTGTCAATGAACATGATGATGCTATCCTCAAAGGCCTCAGTGTGTGAAAGAGCAGTGCAGATGGCAAGCACACAGTGGGTCCTCCACATGTGTGCACCACTCTCCTTTCTCCACCCAGTCAAATGGGCTCCCTACCCTCTCTCCACACCGACTCCCTGGCTGCCTGTCCAGAGCTTAGGGTTAGACGCTTATCATCAGTAAGGCTCACAGCGACCCCTCCAGTGCTGACTAGATCTGACACTCTAAACTTTCCTGAACCTACTTCCCATTTCCCATGCTCTGTGTTACCTCATGCAATTGTCCTAAGTATAGGTTCCTGGCATGTGAAATTATGACTGCACCTCTGGTATATAGTTGTGGTGAGGTTTTCTATTGAAATAGTGGGAAAAGGAAACTAGAAACATTTGAATTTTAAGCTTTTAAATTTATTAATTAATTTAATACATGGTCTCCTTATGCAGCTCAGACTCACAGTGACCCTCCTGTCTCAGCTTCCCCAGTGCTGGGATCACAGTTGTGCACCACTGTGCCTGATTCTGGTGGCTCAGCAGGCCTGGAGAAGGGCTAGCACAGCATATAGTGCTGGGGATTGAACCCAGGGCACTGCCCTTGCCAGCCAGGTGCTTAGACTTCTGAGTTATCTCCCCAACCCCATTTGAATTTTAGTAAACCATGAAAAGTATAATTAGTGATTGAGAAAGAAGGAAAATAGAAAGAAAAAGAATAGAAGAAAGAGAAATAGAGACACAGAAGGAAGGAAGGGAGGAAGGAAGGAAAGAAGGAAGGAAGGAAGGAAGGAAGGAAGGAAGGAAGGAAGGAAGGAAGGAATGGAGGGAGTGAGGGAGGGACAGAAGACCAAAGTTTGATTAATCAGAGGAATTCTGAGAAGCAGGAGGCCTCTCCTGGACATTCTCTGGATGTGGTGAGACTTCTTCACCCCTCTGTCCCTCAGAAAGAACCACTGGCACACAATTCCCAGTGCTCTTTACTGACTTCTGTGTTGTGGCTGAGTGAACGAACATCATGCATGATTTCTATCAACCAGTGTACAAATAACCATTTGAGGAAGTGAGTCACATAGCAAGTGGGCACAAATATGGGGCAGGCTCACTTCCTCATTTGTTACTGGATAATCAATTTTACCTGGGCAATGGTGCTTGCCATTTCATTGGTTGACCATAGTTTTGTCCCACTTCATGCCCACCTAAGTGAGTTTCCCTGTTCTCTACCACCCTAGACCCACTTCACTGCATGGCTTTACTCTATGAAAGTCCCCAAAAGAGACAGCTTCTCGGGGATCCCCTGATTGGGACTCCCTGTCCTGCTCTCGGTCAAAAGCTTTCTTTCCCCTCAATAAATACATTCTGCTCTAACCAGCACCCCCCACAAAAAAAAAAACCCAAAAAAGTAAAACCAAAAAAGAAAACAAAAACAAACAAAAAACACTGTTGACTTCAGCATTCTCCCAGAACTATTATTTGCTTCTCTCTTGTGATCATTTCTGAGAGCATAAACAATGAAAAAATGCAGGCCAGGGAACAGCAGAGTCAGCTTCCTAAGCGCCCTGTGCACTCCTTCCGCATATCTTCAGGGCCCTCACCAGGGACAGGGCTGAATAACAGCGGACCAGGTTCTGATCAAGGTGTCTTGCAGCCTCTAATAACTTAGGCTTTCCAGAATCAGAAAAAATGGCTTTAGAAAGCAACAGTCTCCTGTTTTTAACTGGGTTTTACCAGAAGCTAAGTGATATAGAGTTACATAGTAATTTCAAGCTGAGATGAGCAGTTTGATTTCTTCCAACAGAGATAATCTTAAAGCCTGGAAAAATTACATACAGATACATATACATGAATACTTATGTACAAATTTTTACAAAACCCCTAGGAAATAGGGAAATATAAGAAATAAAGGAAATACTCAGAGGATGCAAGAGAGGTAGTAATTGCTGTCTCTCCTGAGGCAGAACAAAGGAGCAGACATACTGTTACAGCTGGCCTTTTGCCCTCAGAAGCCCTTCCTGAAGGGAGTTTCTTTCTCCATCTACATGAACACATTTTCTCATGCCAGCCAAGTGGTTTTTATTCCCACAGATGTGACGGTCCTCTTGGTTTTTCCCTTTCAGTGATTTCTAAACACAGAGCATGTCCTTGGAAAGGAAATTCTGAAACAAGCTAAACCAAAGTATCTGCTTTGGGCTCTCACGTGTTTATTTTCTCTTTTTCTTCTGTCAATAGCTCTTTAAATTTCCCTTGTGGGAAGATGTCAGTAAAATAAGTGGCTCGAGAGGGGCACGGCTCCCAGGTTTGTCCCAAGTAGAGTAAATTCCACATTCGTGCAAGACCTGGCTGAGTACAGTCTCTCGGTCTCTCTTTATTTCCTTTTTCCATTGGACATAAATGCAGAAAGAGGTGTGAAGCTGTAGCTATCTGAAGCCCCGATCTGGAGGCTACAGTGATGACCCAGAAGTGAGCACCCCATAGAAGGAAGCTTTAATTACCTGATTTCAACTGCTAGATAGAGCTGTGCTTAAAGTGAAATTTAAAATCACATTTTCCTATTGTATGAGCCAAATTTTTTAAATGAAGTTGAGTTTAATTTTTTATTACTGATGACCTAGAATTGCCTAAGCAATATAGAACTAAAGTAGATACTCCCCCTTGAACTGGCTCTTTCCCCCTCATAGGCTTTTGCATTAGAGAAGCTAATCGTAGGAACATCGAAAGAACAAAAGAGAAAAAGCCAAAGCAATTTAGAAAGAATATAGGTTGAGTCTAAGCCCCTTCTACTCTAGAGAAAGCAGAATACTTACTTGCTCTTGGTGGGCTAGGACCAGGCTCATCTCCACTTCAGCCTGCTCATTCATTTTTCCATCGCTGTCTGCAAGAATAGGGATATTTTCCCACTGCTGTGTGTGCCGCAGAGTTTCATTTCTAGTTGCCCCTGCAGCACCTCCCCTCCCTATGAACGAAGAGATGCTACTTATACTAGCAATAGCAGTTACCCTTCATGTCCTCTGGGCCATGCTTGGTGTGTGAACAGCCCCTGACTCTGGTGAGAGTGGCTCCAACTGCCATTGCTGTCCTTTTCCTGTTCCTACTCCCCTGTACAGGGTTAAGCTGCTCCTGTCATCTACACAGCAAACCCTAATTATTTTATTTTATTTTATTTTTTAGGGAAGGGTCTACAGGGTGTTCAGGATCCACTAGTAGATTGGATTCACAGTGATCCACCTGTTTACAGCCTCCTAAGAGCTGGGATCACAGGCAGGCACCACCATGCTCAGGCTCAATTGCCATCTCAGTGCACCACAGGGGTGGGTGGCATGGCAAAGCCAAGGATTGAACCCCCAAACCCTGCACCTGCTTGCAGGCACTTTAATCTGCTACCCAAATTATTTTAAATTCTCTACTACGATAAGCTCAGAGTTCCCCTTGGTACATGTTGTATCTCTTAGTTTCATGATTGACTTTCTCCCATTTGGACTTGGAAATGGGAAATCAATAACCAGTTTCTCTTAGTCCAGGAGTCTGAAGTTCTAGCAAGGCTTTTCAAAGGATCATTGATCACTCCCCTTCTCTAGCTACAATTGTTATATTGCTTGTTATGATTTCACACTTCTATTGTTCAAGATTTTGGGCTTCTTTTGATCGAGAATCTTAAAAAGAAGGACTGAGTACTGTGATTCACCAGAATGTCACCTTAAATACAAATCACCCCTTATATGTAAGATTATCTAAAATGTTGTTTAGTTTGAGTCTTACAACTGCCTACATAGTTGATAATCTAGGAGGAAACTGAGGTACACAAAAGGGAATAGTTACAGATTGAGTTCAAAGTCAAGATTTAATTATCTTCTGAACTCAGGTTCTGAAAGTATCAACTGAGCTGCTCCTACTGGCACAGATGCAAATTTTCTTAAAGTTAGACCCACTTGACTTGCACCAGGCCAGGGCATTGTGAGATCAAAGTTCTCAGTTGCACAAAGGAAGCCAACATTCTCAGGAGGAAATGAAAAAGGGAGCTGGGGAGGAGCTCCTGTCTCTGCTGTTGGTTTCCAGTATTCCAGGCTTTCAGGATGGACTCATAAGACTTTATGCTCTGACTCTTTGACTCTGAGAAACAGATTCTCACCTGTGAGAAGCTCGTGGGTCATTACTCTTCCACCACTCCCAGACTATTCAGTGCTCTGGGACACAGGTGGGTCACTTTGGATTCTGTCATACCTGACAGCAGGGAGCAATTGGGGTCTTTCTGATTCCAATCCTTTATGCCCACCTCACTCATCTCTTTTACAATGGTACATATATTTTATACCAAATCTATTCCTTTAGAAAATCCAGACTAAGAAATTTAAGGATAAGGGGCCATTAGAAATCATTTCGGTTATATTTTCAAATAATCTGTCATCCAGTTCAGTGACATTATATTCCTCAATAAATGTAATTATGTCCATTAATACAGCTGGCATCAGCACCCAAGATTTCAAAAATCTACACTTATTGTGGCGAAATCTAATTCATCTAGAGTTTTCTTGCTCTTTCTCTGAATGTCTTTTAAGGAAAGATATAAAAGACTGATCACACCATCAAATATTATCACTTCTCAGAGGATGCTCCATGTAATAGGCCTAAATACTTTCAGGGAAACAAGTAGAAAATGAAGGTGCAATTTGAGTCAACAGGACAGAGGTAGAAAGAACTGTAAGAGACAAAAGGGCTTATGAGTGAGGAATAAATTGAAAGCACAGCTTTCTAATCGAGCTATCAGCCAACTACTGGGTACCTTCAATATGTTCATCACCTTGATTGGGCATTGGAATGAGATAGAAAAGATAAACAGGCCTTCTCTCAATTGTGGTATGGCTAGAAACATTTTATTTGCTTCAGTTCTACAAGCACTTGAAGAAGATCTATCATACACTAAGTTGTATGTCAGAAAAAGTACTCAAAAATGACTAAGAAACTCTCTCTTCTTTTGCCAGGAATATCGGGGAGAGGGGGTGTTTTATCCTGTGTACCTCTCTATGAGATCCCGGAGGTTCCTAGAGGGGAAGATGGTTAATTTAAGGGTGTACTCCCATAAAGACTATAGCCTCCAGAGACCGCTCACCTTCCAGCTAACTCCTACTGGCTCTGGAAATTCATCAAATCCTTAGGTGAGGTTTTCTCAAGCTCCTCATGTCCCAGTTTCTTCCATGGAAAGTAGAAAAGGAGAGGCTAGAAGTCGACATCTCCTGAACCTCCTTGGTCCCCATATGCAGGCCCACACCTCTAGGTCTTTTTCGTGAGCAGCACCCAGAGTTAAAATCCAGCTGGCACCCGTCATGGCCAGTTCCACCTCAACAACAGAGCAGCCAGTGATGTCAAGACTCATGGCAGCCACGTGTTAGTTTTACCTCAGAGATCTTATTTGAAAGCTCTACACTGTGTTTGGAACTGTTCTGAAAACAGATTCTCTATGCTTTTGTAATGAGCTGTGGCTATTGTCATCGTCACCTTCATCAGCTACATCATTTTCGTTCAACCCACCATGGCAGACAGGCTCTGAGACTCACAGTGGGTGCCTGAGTCCATGGACAGCACCAAACTTACCATGTCTTTTTCTTATACACACAAGCTTTCTATAGGTTTAATATAGAAATTAAGAACAGTAAGAGATTAAAAATGACCAATAAATAAAACAGAACAATCATAATATACTTTGACCTTTTATTGTGTTTGATGACTGGATTGGATTAAAAATGCCTAGCAGATTAGTCAAGCACAACTTTGGTTTGTGCGTGTGTGTGAGTGTGTGGGGGGGTGTTGCAGAGATCACTGGCACGTAGGCAGCACACTGGGGGAAGGAGACTCACCTTGACTGCGTGACAGCATCCAACTGGCCAGAAGCCTGGTGCGATGAAAGGGGAAGAAAGCCATAGGACCACATTTAAAAAGCTCAGTTCTGCCTGAAGGGGGTCTGACTGCCACATCCTGTGGACTCGGACTCCAGCTTCCTCAGCCCTTCAGCAAGGCTGACCCCAGTGACTGTCGGGGACCTTCCAGCCTTTCAGTTGCCTGGCAGCACTGCCCCTTCACTCCACCTTATTCTGCAGCTTCCAGCTTCTTGAACCAACAACAGCAAAATCCCCTGGCTCTGCAGCACACAGGCGACTGCTGGGGCCTCTCTTGCCTCTGACTTTGGAAGCCTATTGATTCTGTCCCCCTAAAAACCCCTAGCCAATATTGTCATGAAATGTATTGAAAGCTTATTAGTTTCATCTGGAATTTTCCATTTAATACTGGGACCTCAGTACCTGGGGGACTGTTCAGTGACACTGCAGAGTATATCTGTGGAGAGCTGAGGTGCCGGATGTACCCGAGGGGCGATATGCCCAGCTGCTCTTTCCATGGGCATCCCTAGCATCCCCATTCCAGCTGCTGGCCTCCGATTACCTGCTTCTAACACCTCAAACTTTTTGCTATATAATACCCACTCCAGGCCTGGTAACCAGTTGCCTGTGGTTTACAAATATATTTTCAGTTTTGGCCTTGTTTGGACTTTGTACATGTTTTTCCATGGAAAACCTTTAAAGTATTTGCATCATCAATTATATCTATTTTTATTCATGATTGTTCAGTTTGTTCTCTTTCTAGGTAGTTCTTTCCAACTCTGTGATTAGTTATATATTCTATATACTTTCTTTTCTGAGGTTTTTGATTTTGAAATAATTATAGATCCATGGGAAAATGAAAAATGATATCATTCCCATGTGTAGCTGTATGCTATTTCTATCAAGTGTGCATATTGATAACCATTACCCTAACCAAGATGCATAGCCTTGCTGCTATAATCCTAGCACTCAGGAGGCTAAGGCTGGAGGACAACTGAGTTTGAAGGCAGCCTACTGCCAAGTGAGTTCAAGGTCAACCTGACCTGCAGAGTGAAACTCTCTCTCTCTCTCTCACACACACACACACATACACATACAGACACACACACACACACACACACATATACACACACACTCAAAGATAGGAACTTTTCTATCACCAATGAGATTTTATCTGACCTCTTAATGGTGATATTCACTGGCATCCCCTCCTCTGCCTTTAACCTTGGCCAGCCACTACTGTGTTTTCTCTTTCTAAAATTTTGTCATTTCTAGAATGCTGTGTCATGTAATCACTTAGCATACAGTGGCTTGTGATATTTTGCAATTGTTTTTCATCACTTAGAATATGTTCTATAGATCTAGTTTGTAAGAAGAAAACTGAAGTGTTATATTTTATTCCTGAGAACTGTTTAGTATGAGTGAAATACAGTTTAGTCAGACTTAGTTAGTTTTTAGTTATTACAAATAAGGCAGTTATCAACATTGAATGTTTACTTAATAAGAGAAAATAATTAAAAGTGACATAATTTAGTGATACAATCATTACAAATATTAAAAATAAATGTCAAAGAAACAAAGTCTGATTGTCAGTTTTGGGGTTAACTTACCTGAGCAGTAGTCCTTAATCAATAGTGTCCCTTTCCAAATTTCCTGTTCAAGGAG
>PVKN010022183.1:0-15240 GCA_004027915.1 Capromys pilorides
GTCCTCGGGGCTGCGTGCCAGAAAGCCAGGCCTCCAACACCTGCCAGCAGAACTGCTGTGTCTGCCACAGGCTGGCAACAGGTGTGGCCCGGAATGACGGCCTGTGGCTGCAAACCAGGGCTTTATTCCCAGGACTCCGGGTTCAAGGACATCCCCAACCTTGTTTCAATTTTTCATGTTGTGACAGGTCTTACTAGGTCACACAGGCTGGCCTCAAATTTGCAACCTTCCTGCCTCTGCCTTCCAAATAACTGCAGGACACAAAACCATCAGGGATACAGGCATGTGCCAGTTCACTGCCTGCCCGCCCACTGCCTGGCTGCCCACTGCCTGCCTGCTTGCCTCCTTTCCGTCCTTCTTTCCATGAAGGATTTAACCCAAGGTCTTTACACTGAGCTATAGCCCTAGAAGTTTTTATTTTGAGACAGGGTTTTGCTAGGTTGCTCAACTGCCCAAGATGGGTTTGAATTTGGGGTGCTCCCACCTCACTTTCTCAGTGCTGGGGTTACAGATATGCCACCACCCCTGGCTCTTAGACTTTTCACTCCCTCTTCTGGGCTTTGCTACGCAGTTTCTGTCATACAGATGATGCCCCCTTAGATAAACTTGCTGAAGATTCCCCATCTGGGTTTCCTTGGCCCTGTGATTGTTGACAGCAAGCACTGCTCAGGGCTTCTGGTCCCCTGGCCTGGGAAGGGTGCTGCGGGCTGGCAGGCAGAGGGGCTGGTGAGGGAATGGATTTGCCGTGGCTGCTGGACGCCAGCTTTCCCGGATCGCTGTGTGTGTGAGTAGGGACAGCAGAGGTTCACTCTGCTAAAAAATGCAAGTAATGCCAGAGAGATAGCTCAGCAGAACAAGCGCTTGCTTGGCAAGCGCAAGGTCCTGAGTTCAATCCCTGGTACCACAAAATAATAATAATGATGATGATGATGATGATGATGATGATGATGATGATGATGATGATGTAAGTAACAGCTGGGAAAACAGCCTGGGGGACAGGTGGATTATAAACTCAAGCCCAGCTTGTACAACCTAGCAGGATCCTGTCTTGACATGAAAACTCAAAATCAACATGAAAATTCAAAGGCTTAGGGATGTGGCTCAGAGGTAGAATCCCTGATTTTGATCCCCAATATGAAAAATAAATAATGCAGAATAAAGATTTATAAAGATAACTTAGAGCTGACATAGTCACGGGTGTATGGTGATCTTGGGACCTAGGATGAAGCCAAACATGGCACTGCAACTCAAATGTCTCCATTAGCTCTATTGTAGTGGGCATGATTAACCATGTTATGAATCACCGACTCTCAAGATCAGAAGGGGAGAAAGAGCCCAAGCTCCACCCCATGCTCTGGGTAAGCAGCACCATAAAGGACTGCAGGCATCCAGGTCAAGGGGTGTGACAGGGAGCGAGCTGTGGCCCCGTGACCCAGGATCCCAGCCCAGAGCCCGTGCATACCTGGAGCTGCTGTTGATCTCCACCCAGCCCAGCCTCCAGAACACGTGCAGCAAGAGGCCGCCCACAAGCGCCTGCCACCTGAAAAAGGAGAGAGGTGAGTGAGCAACCGCAGGGCCCCGCCTCACACCTGCTCAGCCCTGGACACCCACACACCAGACACATGCGATTTTTCTCGGACCTTTTAAAAATTATTTCTTCTTTGTGTTGCTCTTGCAACAGCGTCTCTCTCTGTGTAGCCGAGGTTGGCCTTGAACTCCTGTCCAACCTCCTGCCTCCTGGGGTGATGGGCACCAGATACCACCCACGACGCCTGGTGTGACATCCACTTCTTAGAGCTCTCTCCTCCTTGTCCCACTTGCGCTCCTGTTTCTCAGCTGCTGGACATCGCTGGCTCCCACGCTCTTTCTTCTTTCCCTGCGTGACCTCGCCTGCAGCCACTGCCCTGTCCTGCTGACTCTGACGTATCGGCTCTTACTAGCTAGGCATGGTGGTGAACACCCGTAATCCCAGCACTCAGGAGGCTGAGGCGGGAGGACGGGCGCCAAGTCTGAGGCCAGCCTGGGGTACACTGCAAGGGTCTGCCTTAAACAAGCAAAATGCCAAATAAATCCCTGTTCCCACCAGATCCCGCCACCTGGAAATCCTACAAGGGACCACACCATCCCTGAGAGGCTACCTCACGCTGCTCCCCGGTGTCGCCCTATCCTCCTTCCGCCTTCACCTACTGGGCTGGATCCTGGAGCTTTTATTTCCAGCCTTTATCCCTACCTAACGCTGGATCCCCAGGGCGGCATCCTTCCGTTCCCGCATCGCCTGCTCTCCACACCACCCACTCTCCACCTCGCAGCCTGAGTGTTTGTCCTAACTGCAGACTGTACTGTGGTGCTGTCACATGGACAGGTCAGGAAGCACTCCCAGCCCTTGCAGCGGGTTCAGGGGCAGCTCGGGCCATACGCCACCCCCACGTTTGTCAAATCGGCCAAAGGAGGAAGCCAGATGTGGTGGCGCACGCCCAGCATACTATATACTCAGGAGGCTGAGGCAGGAGAAGCACATAGCTGATACCAGCCTGGGGCATTAAATGAGACCCTGTTTCAAACGTAGAAAATAAAAAAGGATAGGGTTTGAACTCAGAGCTCCCTGAATGCAATCTCCATACCTTAGAAAAGAAAAGCCAAAGCACTATTTAGGAAAGAAAGGTAGAAAAATGAGGGGCACTTGCCCTACCACATATTTAAATAACATAGTGGGCCGGCGAGATGGTTCAGTGGTCTAAAGCGCCTGCTTAGGAAAGCTCAGGCAACTGCAGGGACTGCGGTTCGATCCCCGGCACCACATGCTGCGCCAGCCCCACCACCAGGGCAGGCTGAGCCAGCCACAAAATAAATAAAGAAACAAACAAACAAACACAACAAGCAAACAGATAAATAAATAATTTTAAAAATAAATAAATAAATAAATAAATAACATAGTAATTAAGACAATCCCATTAACATAAAAGCTGAGAAGTAAGGAATCAAAAAGAGATCCTAGCAAAATAACTATCTATAATACTAAGAACCAAAAGACAAAAGGATGGACGTGTGATAAATGGAATTCATAAATTAGTCAACTCAGAGAGAGATGGTTCCCTCAGTTCGTGCCATAATCTACAGTAGCAGACAGCCATCATACTGAACAAAGCTTTAATGAAACACTGATGAATAGGAAACGAATTGCCTAGAGCAGCTTGGGAAGCAATAACAAAAGAAACAATGTGCTCACTCACGGATACATTATCAAGATCATTACAGATAAACTAAAAGGCAAAGAGCAACTACAAGATAACATTTCTAACAGCCCAGGCACTGATGCACACCTATAATCCCAGCACTCAGGAGACTGAGGCAGGAGGACCACCTCAAGCTTGGGGCAGCCTAGGCTCCATAGTGAGTTCCAGGCCAGGTGAACTACATAGTAAGGGCCTGTCTAAAAAAAGAAAAAGAAAAAAAAAATCTCAATAAATATGATGGACAAGTGATAGTATTATTAAAATGGGAGGGGGCTGGGGAGATAGCTCAGCAGCCTAAGCACCTTCCTGGTAAGCGTAAGGACCCAAGGTTAATTCCCTGGTATCATATGCCATGCCAACCTAAATCCAGGCATGGTGGCACATGCCTATAATGCCAGCTCTGATGAGGCTGAGACAGGAGAATTGAGAGTCTGAGCTCTGCAGGGAGACCCTCTATCAAACAAATTTTTTTTTTTTTTTTTTTTTTTTTGCAGGACTAGGGTTTGAACTCATGACCTTGCACTTGCTAGGCAGGCACTTGTGCCACAGAGCTATCTCCCCAGCCCCCTATCAAACAAATTTTTAAAAAAATTAAAATAAAGCTTGCGTAGTGGCATGCGCCTGTAGTCCCAGCACTTTGGAGGCTGAGGCAGGAGGATCAATGTGAGTTCAAGACCAGTCTGGGCTACAAAAGTGAGTTCAAGGCCAGCCTGAACTGCATAGCAAGACCCTGTCTCAAAAAGACAAAAATAAGTAAATAAAAAATAAAATGAAATATAATAAAACAAAATAGAGAATGTGGGGCCAGGGGTCTACCTCAGTGGCACAGCACCCACCTACAAGCAGGAGGTTCTGAGTTCACTTCAGACTCCGAAAACAGAGAGAGAGAGAGAGAGAGAGAATATATATCAATAAGCAAAATATAACTCAGTGAAAGTAAATGGATAAAAGCCATTAAAAAAGGCTATCCACTGAGAAAGAGTGGCCAAAAGCATAATAATACTTTGTGAATAATCTGAGAAATTATAAAACAAAAATCATATGTCATTGTTCGCTTTTGATTTGGCAGGGAAAAAAAAAATAATAGTCACGGTTCAAATGCAACACCACAAACACTTTCCTACCCAGCCAGCGGGCGGGGTAAAGCAATACGACATTTCTGGAAAATCATTTAACCACATTCAAGAATACTAAAGTCCGTGTTCTCGCAGTGAAATTTCTTCAGTAGAACTCCATCCTCTGGAAAATTGGCAGACTTGAGTACAAAAATATCTGATAATATTATTGCTTTTATGCCCTCTAAGTGGGACGTAATTTATACTCCTTCTGAGTGTGGCTAAATCAATTATCGTATGTATATTTGACAATAAAACCAATGCAGTCATTAAAATTATTTCGCAAAACGCTTAGTGATGTTGGTTAAATACCTCCCACAAATGGATACAAAAAGCAGAAAAGTTACTCACCCCTGGAACAAGGTAGGGTAGGTGAATTTCAGGACAGTTAGGACATACTGCAAAACAATACCAGGATAGGGGACTTTACAAATGACAGAGAATTAACTCATAAAGCACAGAATCAAAGAAAATCCTATGGAACAATATAAACACACTCAGGTTTCAAAAAGTCCTTTTGCCTCCAAAGTCATACATTGGGCAAACAAATGGCCTTTGACATTTTTCTTTTAAATGAACCCAGTTCTGTCAAGGTTAATTTATATTTCTATCATGTCTTCTTTTTTTTTGTGGTATCAGGGATTGAACTCAGGACCTTACACTTGCCAGGCAAGCGCTTATTCTACTGAGCTGTCTCTCCAGCCCTCTATCATGTCTTTTAACCAAAAGTATAACACTTCATGAATTGCATTTTGTCCTTCTGGGTATCTTTTTCTTTTGTCTTTGTTGGGCTTTCTGAGACAGGGTCTCATTAGTAGGTCACGCTGGCTGTGAATTCACTATGAAGCCCAGGTTGGCCTTGAACTTGTGGTGAGCCTCCTGCCTCAGTCTCCCGAGTGCAGGCTTAGGAATTTTTTAAATGAAACCATTATACAGCTTGGAATAAGGATTCTTACACCATCTTAGAAAAAAGGGAGTGAAAGGTCATGGGCAAAGCATTTATATTATATATTCAACATGCATGAAATTCTTCCTGGAAGTTTACTTCCTCGATTTGCGCCTCCTACTCTTCCCTGCTACTTTCACTGTAGAGTGGAAGATGAGAAGGGATTACGAGGACCCTGGTCATTGCCTGTGTGCCCTCAGCAACCCTGCTCCAGTCAGTTTACTTAACATTTGGCTTCATTCAGCCTGGACCCTGGGCCAGAGACGCTGCCATTCACAAGTCTGGGGTACAGCTCAGGACAGAGTATCCACCCAGCTTGGGCACAGTCCCACAAAACAAAATAAAATGCTGAAACTCTGGCCTCATCTCGCTGAAGAACAGTGAGAAAAGAAATCTATGACACATGGAGTCTTAGTTTTAAAAGTGTCTCCTGGGTGGGATGTGGTGGTGCATGCCAGTAATTCCAGCACTCAGAAGGCTGAGGCATGAGGATTGCCCTGAATTCTGAGCCAGCCTGGGCTACACTGCAAGACCTTGTCTCAATAAATGAATCACGAGTATGAAGGTCTCCATTCAGGAATTCCTCAAGTCACTGAGAAAGAGCAGTTTAGGAGCTTTGCAGGAACAGAAGTGGAAGGACAAACTTGGGGACTTGAAAGCTCGGCCTTCAAACTAGAGGCTCAACAACTGTTAGGAAGGGCAGGTGTCTGCCTGGGCCAATGGCTACTGGGGGGACCCGTGACAGGCTCATCAGGCCAGGCCGCCAAAGCCACAACTCAGTCAGGGGCACCATGGCTTCTCCTACCTGACCCAGCAGTCTCCTTCTGCTGCACTCTCCCGCTGCTCCAAACCTCAAACAAAAGCCAACCTTTCTTTCAGCAGTAGAAGGAGTTACTCTGAGACACACAAGGTAAAGGTGTTTTTAAAGACTTTCCCTTCTAAAAATAAAGGAGCCAGACACGATGCACATACCTGTAACCTCAGTACTCAAGAGGCTGAGGCAGGAAAATCACTACAAGTATGAGGCCAGCTTGGGCTACATGATGACTTCATGGCCAGCCTAAACTACACAGCGAGACCTCGTCTCAAAAAATAAATAAATAAAAATCAAGAGGAGACAGTTGTGGGAGGAAACCACACCAAGAAATACAGAAATAAAGAAGCTAGTACTCTAGTACTGAATCTCAGAAAAACTAGAAGAGAAGAACATCCTCTATTACAGACACAAAAGAATCCTCCCTACTTCAGAGAAAAACTAATTTGGCAGAGGTTGGGTGAGGGTGTGCATATCCATAGTCCCGGGCATCTGGGAGGCTGTGGATTGACAAAAATTTGAGCCTGGCCCAGGCAACCAAACAGAAATTTAGCAAGATGCTGGCTCAAAACTTAAAACATAAAAAATTAAACAAACCAAAAGGCTGAGGATGGAGGTCAAAGGGAAGCCCCTTAACTCAATCTCCAGTATTGGAAAAAATTAGTAACAATTTGGCAGAGAGGCTGGATGCAGGAGAGCAAACTCATGGGGTGTCCACTGCCCAGCTGGCCTCCCATCTGCCTCTACAAGGGTCCTTTTCTCCCAGATGGTGCTGAAGTTAGCATGAGTGTGGAGCCCTAGGCACACGGTCTTCTGGACATCCAAATCTATATGAAGTTTAGGGATTAGGAGATTAACAATAAATAACAGCATTCCACATTAAAAGCTAATATTTACAAATGGGGATTTATTTTTTAAGTTTTCTGATTGATGTTTTTGGACCCTAGTGAATTGTGGGAAACTACAGTCCTTGCTGGAAGGAAACTTAGGTTGAGCAAATAGCACAGTGGCGAAGATAGCCAGGCGCTGTGGCTCAGGTGATCCCAGCACTCAGGAGGCTGAGGCAGGAGGATCGCTGTGAGTTTGAGGCCAACCCAGGCTACACAATGAGTCCAAGGCCAGCCTGGACTGCATGGCAAGACCCTGTCTCAAAACTACATTAAACAAATACACACTGTACCTTTTTTTTTGGTGGCACCTGGGATTGAACTCAGGACCCTGCGCTTGCCAGGCAAGCACTTACTCCACTGAGCTATGTCCCTGGTCCCTGTACTTTTTTCTTAATGCCATGAAAAGACCTTGAACACACTGGAACGCTTGTGAGGGAGACAGAAAAGCAAGGAAGGGCCTGGGAGCCGGACCAATCTATTTGAAGGCTTCTGGAACCCCAGTCTGATTTCCCTAAATCGCAGCTCCAGATTTAGTTCCTGGAACAGGGACGACGGACACCAGCTTCCGGGCTTCACAGGCCCTCCGCGCGCTCCAGGGCTGTGGAGGGCGTCTCTGCGACCGCTGCAGCCCCGCTGTCTAGCCGCCTCCCGCGCCCGCCCCTCACCTTGTTCGTGAGGTGGGAGGCCAGGTAGCAGGCACAAAACCCGACACAGATCAGGAAGCGTTGCGCGACCATCCGGCCCGCGCCCCTTCCCGGAGCTAGGCGGGACTGACACGCAGCGCCGCCGGAGCCCCGCCCCTACCTACGTACTCCGAGCTCCGCCAATCAGCGAGGGTCTCTCCAGGGCGCCCCCGCCCCCGCGCGCCTCTTTAAAGGAGCAGCTGCGTGAAGGCGGGGCAGCCTCGCGGTGGGCGGGGCGTCGCCCTCAAGCCTGGGTCCGCGAAGGCGTGTAGTTCAGAATTCAAAAGCTCTATTATTATGTAAAGAAAAGTACTCGTAGCTATTGCTGAACGGACTAACAGCTCCTTGTGCTTTACTGCGTTTTCCTGTCTTTTTACATTGTGTCCGTTTTATTTTTGCAAATGACGCAAAATAGGCGCAAGAAATATTACTTTACAAGAAGGAAACTTTATAAGAAAGAAAGGTGGGGCACTAGAATGACTATAGTTGTTTTGTTTTGTTTTGTTTTGTTTTTCTTGTAGGACTGGGGCTTGGACCTAGGGCCTTAACCCTGAGTTACATCCCCAGCACTTTTTTTACTTTTCCATTTTGAAACAGGATCTAGCTAAGCCACCCAGACTGGGTTCGAACTTGCAATCCTCTGGCCTCAGCCTTCATAGTGCTGGGATTTCGGGCCACCATGCCCTGCTTTCCTTCCGCTTTATAAGAAGTCATCCCACTGGGTGGACACTTCTAGGAAAAAGTACTCTTCCCCAAAGTAGTTTCAAGCACAGCCGCTATTATTAACGGGACAACAAAACTAAACCAGGCCTCTGGTGAGTCATAGCAAAGACCTGAAAACAGATTGGTGGAGCTGCTGCAGAAGGGCAAGGGCAAGCTTTCTGCAGAGGCAGAAACAGGCGGAGTTCTGGAAATGGCCGGCCGTCAGGTACCTACCTTCCTGTGAAGCCCGCCCACTGGGCCCTGCTCCCCCATACCCGGCACAGGCCTGCCCTTCTGTACCTCCCTCCCCCTTCCCTCCCCTCTCCCACCTGCAGGCAGTGCAGCTGTGGGCTTCTCCGCTGGCTTTTCCCCTAAAGTCGCCTCCCCATCTCTGGTGGGGCTCCAGGTCGGTGGAGGGAGGAGACGTGCAGACGAAGATGGTCACCCTTGGGTGCTGGGCCTCCGCCTTCTCTCCTGCTAACCACCCGGCTATGCAAACTTGAATGAGAGCGCTTTCTCTTCCCCTAGTGAACAAGCAGTACTCCTGGGCTACCCTTTGGATCAGACCCCCTGTCAGAACAAATACCCACCCAAAATAACCTCTGTGTCTAGGAGAAGGTGACTCCCTGACTCATCTGTCTACCATTGCGAAAGGAGTTGGAGCCCGTGGCTGTGACCGTGAGTTGTGTTGTGTCAACTTGACTGTGGCCAGGATTGGTCAGTTCTGGCGGAGCCTTGCATGACTGACAGGTCGCCCAGCCAACCGATGTGGGCAGACCTGACTCAGTCGTAGGTGGTATCAGGCAATAGGCTTCGGAGCGCAGCGCGGATAGAATGGAAAGGGGAAGAAGAGGGTGTGACCTCTTGGAAGAATTCCAGTCCTCCTGAGCACGCGCTGCCTCTGCTGGAGTGGCCTCTGAACAGCAGTCTCCAGGTCTTCTCTTTCTTTCAGCTTCCCAAGGCAGACTCACCCAGGCAAATCGAGAGGGTGTTCAGGCCTTCGGCCTCGCACTGGTGCTGCATCCTTGAGCCCCCTTGTTCCATGGACTCAGCGCTACCGGCTCCTCCAGCCCCGCGGCGCACACACAGCCCGACGGCGTCTATAGCTGCACAACTTCAGCCACCAGACGTTCTCCTGCCTCTGATGCCACCGTGGACTCTCCCAACCCTGATCTTCTAAGCCTCATGGATCCCCTTGCATAATCATGCATATATTTCCTGTTACTTCTGTTCCTATATAGCACTCCAACTACTACAATAGTCAACAAAGAACTGTGTAAGACTGTAACTGAGTAGAATCACTAGTGAAATCAGTATAGAAACTCCTCAAAAACAAAACAAACAAAAAATACCAATTCTATTCTACCCAGCTATTCCCCTTCAGGTACCTGCCTCCAAGAGTTAGTCATCATACTTCGGTGATCCATGCATGCATGTGTTTATAGCAGCGTGACCCATAATAGTCAAATCTTGAAAATGTCCTATGTGTGCATCAACAGATGAATGAATAAAGAAAATGTAATATTTATACACAGTGGAGTACTACTCAGCCACAAAGAAGGATAAACTTGAGTCATTTGTAGGAAAATGTATGCATCTTAAGACCATAATGATAAATGAAGCAAAACAGACACACAGAAGCTTAAACGTAACGTGGTTTCTCTTATATGTGAAATTCTAAGTATAAATACATTAAAAAGCAAAATAATAGATCATGAGAAACAGAGGTAGATTTTTTGCAAAAGGAAAGGGGACCAAGAGGGAGAGAGGGTGAAGGGGAAAGTGGAAGTAGAAGGGGATGAAGAAAAAGCCAAGCATGGTGGCGCACGCCTGTAATCCTAGTACTTGGGAGGCTGAGGCAGGAAGACTGCTGTGAGTTCGAGGCCAGCCTGAACTGCACAGTGACTCTGTATCAACAAGAAGAAAAACCAGAATTGAGATGTTGCATACATGTACCAACTATCCTTGGGGATTGTGATCATTATCTACCACACACAGGGACTAATAAAATTTTTAAAATTAAAAAAAAAAACAAAACAGGGCCGGTGAGATGGCTCAGAGGTCTAAAGCACCTGCTTAGGCAACCGCAGGGACTGTGGTTCGATCCCCAGCACCATATGCAGTGCCAGCCCCACCCTCAGGGCAGGCTGAGTCTGCCATAATAATAATAATAATAATAATAATAATAATAATAATAATAGAACCAGTTACTTATAGTTCCAAAATAAAGCTGCTTATCAAACTATATTACCTAGCTGAGCGTGGTGGCACATGCCTGTAATCCCAGCACTTGGGAGGCTGAGGCAGGAGGATTGGTGGGAGTTCGAGACTAGCCTGGGCTGGAGGAGCTCAAGGCCAGCCTGAACTACACAGTGAGACCCTGTCTCAAAAAGACAAAAGAAATAAATACATAAATAAATAAACAAACTGTATTATCCAGGCAAGCACTAAATTTACAGTCTGTATATCAAAGGATAAACAAATTACAAGATAATTCCCTTATTTTAGGAAACTTATTTCAGACCTAAATAGCTCTTACAAAGAGAATTCCCTTCTAATAGAATTTGTCTAGACCAATGGTTGGTATTTTCCTGAGATTTCCCTCAGATCCTTAAAGGAATAAAAATATTTAATGCAAACCACATTATTTCCTAATTACTGTCTAACTGATTTTCTTTAACGTAATTTGCTTGATGAGCAGAAACAACTGGAAGAGATTCACATAAACACAAATGGCATTAAGAGCAAAAGTACTGATAGATTTTGCCAGAGTTGTTGGGTTTTTGTTTGTTTTTTGAGACACTGTCTCACTGTGTAGCCTGGGCTGGCCTTCAACTCACAGCAGGCCTCCTGCCTCAGCCTCCAGAGTGCTGAGATAACAGGAATGCCATCGCACCTGGCAAGTTGTTGGTTTTTCTGAAGCTGTACTACCTGTTCCACAAAAGTAAAATACAACCTAATAAAAACAAAATTAGCAGGTCTTACACTGCCAAACTGTTATAGAGAAACAGACCAAACCTGGGGAGAAACAGTACTGAGGCTTAGGAGGTAGTTTTTTTGTTTTTTGTTTTTGTGGAACCGGGGATTGAACTCAGGCCCTTGTGCTTGCCAGGCAAGCACTTATTCTACCCCAGTGGGCCTCACTGAGACATCTCCCAGAGGCAGCGCTCTGCCCAGTGGGATTTTGGAACTTTTATAGGAAAGGAAAGCAGGGAGGGCCAAAGGCAAATTTGGCACATTGTAGTTGGAGGAATAAGTGATATCATGGGTTGCTAAGGGAATTTAAACATCTCGAATTACATTTCAAGGGTGTCATGATTTGGAGTTTTTGCAAGGAGAACAATACAACACAGGACACATTTTATAATATCATTTTATAAGGAATCACCCAAAGAATCATATACAAGTAGTACAGGAAATCAGTAAAGAAGAATCCAACTGAGGGCCTGGATCCTAACGTCCCGCATGAGTCCAGCTGAAGACGTACAGCTCACAGCAGTGCCTCCCACGAGTCCCACTGGAGACGCGGAGCCCACAACAGTTTCACTCAGGCTCAACTCACAGATCTGTGCTGGGAAGACCCAAAGTTCAGCCACGGAAGCTAGGAAGTCTATGCCAGCAGGATGAAGGATCTGAGTCAGCAGGCTGAGGGATCTGAACTGGAGCCAGGAAGCAGTACTCAAGGAAAGCACCAGAGCTCCCTGCACAAGTACCACAGCATCCTCAGCAACAGTGAGGTCTTGAGCTCCTCCAGTGATGAGGAAAGCTGAGTTCCCATCAGGAACACCAACGCGACAAGCTTCTCCAGGAGGCTGAGCAGTGCACCATCTTCCCCTCCAGAGCCAGCCTGAACTCAAGGTGAGACCAGAGCTTCCCCGAAATGAACCGTAGCCATTTTCAGTGACAACGAAGTCCTGAACTCCTTCTCCAACAAGAACAGCCAAGTTTATCAGGAAAGCCACTGCAATAAGGTCACCCAGCAGAACGTCTCAGGAGAACCATTGGTTTCCAACAGCTCCAACAGCTTCTCCAAACAGCATCCCTGACAGTGCACTGATAGCTTCTCCTGTTCTGCCTTTTATGCTCCTGGTAACAAGCGTTAGGTAGGGCTCCCACACCCAGCACCACTGCTAGTTCAATCCAGCTCCGTGTAACAAGTTAACCACTAGTTAGAAAACCACTGCAAAAACTATCAGTTAAACACATGTAAAAGGGACCAGGGAGATAGCTCAGTGGTATAAGTACCTGCCTGGTAAGCACAAGATCCTGAGTTCAATTCCTGGTGCCACACACACATACACATACAAATAAAAAAAGCATAAAGAAAGATATGTCCCATTACGTTTGAGGTTACATAGTAAGGCCACCACTTAAACATGTATTGGTTACACAAAGGAAGAAATGTCTCACTTCAATATTTTCTAGACATAACTGACTTTAGCAGGTATTCTTGGCAGGCTTTATTTAAAATTTTAATTTCCCAGTGCTGGTGAGATAGCTTGGCAGACTAAGGGCCTGCTTTGGCAAACTCAGGGATCAGGGTTCAATTTCTGGTCCCACATGCCATGTTGGCCCCACCCCCCCAGGGCACGCTGAGCTATGGCCCTGTCCAGGTGTGGTGGTTCATGCCTGTAATCCCAGCACTGGGGAGGCTTAAAACAGGAGGATCACTAAGAGTCTGAGCTGTGTAGTGAGACCCTATACCAAGTACATAAATGAAAAAATAAAATAAAATATAAAAACATAAAATTTTAATTTTCCTTTCGAAACAGTAAGCTGTTATATATGGAACTGAGATTAGTTCATCTTCTGTATGAATGAGAATAATTACTTGTATTTTTGAGACATCCGAAATCAAAGTTAGTATTAATTCATTTCTTGGTACTCTAAGTGCTCAATAAATATTTGTTGAATATTTTTTGTTTGACACAGGGTCTCACTATGTAGTTTAGGTTGGTCTTATACCCACTGTGTGGCTCATGCTGGCCTCAAACTTGTGTTCATCCTTCTACATCAGTCTCCTGAGTGCTGGCATTACAGGACCGTGCCACCACACCCTATGTGTTGAATTTAAAGTGGAGAAGGGGGTTAGATAAAACAATGCCTTACGAAGTTTCCCCTCAAATATTTCTTTCTTTCTTTCTTTTTTTTTTGTGGGACCAGGGTCCGAACTCACGACCTTGCACTTCCCAGGCAGGCACCTGTGCCAAGGAGCTATCTCCCCAACCCCTCAAATATGTCTTAATATTAAGTTTTCATGGCAGCACATACAGAGAATTCTTCAAAGACAGAAACAGCATTATAAACCGGGTGTGGGGGCACACACCTGTAGTCCCAGCCCTCAGGTGGGAGAGGCAGCACATTCGAGCTCCATTTGAAGCCAGTCAGGGCTATATAGGGAGTTCAAGAAGAAAGAAAGGCATTGTTTTACTTGACTTTTATTTTACACATTTGTAGTACATAATAATTTACTATAAGAAATTGGGACATGTATATAGCAAATTTCAATTCTTTTAATCCACCTTTCTTCTACCCCTCTTGTATTTTTCAGTGTCAGATTCACTTATTTATAAGATCTTGTCTTAGTTTGGGGTTTTGCAAGGGGGAACAATACAATACACAACATATTTTATGAGAATCACCCAAAGAATCGTATACGAAGAGTGCAGGAAATCTATTTACATGCTAAAGAACAAAGAATCCAGCCGAGGGCCTGGATCCTGATATCTTGCATGAGTCCAGCTGAAAACCTAGAGCCCCTAACAGTGTCTCTCACAAATCCAGTTGGAGACATGGAACCCATGACAATGTCTCACACAGGCTGGCTTCACGGATCTGCCCTGGGAAGGCCCTAAGGTCAGTGGTGGAAGCTAGAAAGTCTGTGCTAGCAGAATGCGCAAGCAGCTTGAGGGATGTGCACTGGAGCCAGGAAGCAATGCTCAAGGTAAGAACTTGAGCCCCCGCAAAAATGACCACAGCATCCTCAGTGACAGTGAGGTCCCAAGCTCCTCTGAGGATGAGAAAAGCTGAGTTCATCAAGAAAGCCAGCGTGAGGAGGTCCCCCAGCTGAATAACCCAATAGAACCAGCGGCTCCCGACAGCTCCAACAGCTTCCTCACACAGCTTCCCTAACAGCCTCTTTACAGCTTCTCCAGTTCCGCCTCTCATGCCACTGGCAACACCCCTCAGGTGGGCCTCCCTCACCCAGCACCAGGCTGGTTCAATTCAGCTGAGTGTAACAAGTTGCACACCAGCTGGCATTCATCACAGACCTGATAGAGTTAATCATCATGTACAGGTGGAAACAACAAGACAGGGGTCCGAGAGATAGCCCAGTAGAATAAGCACTTACCTGGCAAACACAAGGTCCTGAGTTCAATCCCCCATACCGCAAGAGAAAAAAAAAGCAAGACAGTTGTACTAGGTCGAAGTACACTTTTAGATGCACTGTCCATGCTGAATTACAATAACTTTATTCCTCTTTTTTCTTATTATGTCTTTTATCTTGTAGTCTCTCTCTCTTTTTCAGGCGAGAGAAACCATGCAATATTTAAGCTTATGTGTCTCATTTACTTCACTTAATATTATGATCACAAGGCATAAATTTGCTTAACCTTCTTTGTGCCAGAGTCGTACTTCATTGTGCATAAACATCACATTGTCTTTATAACTCATCTGTTGACAGACACATAGGCTGCTTCCAAGATGATCCATTATGAATTGCACTGCTAAAAATATGGATATACGTACATTACTGTGGTATGATATCTTTAGCTCTTTTGGAAAGATACCCAAAAGAGCTGGGTCAAATAAAATTTCTATCTTTGATTTTTTGAGGACTCTCCAAACTTTTTTTT
>PVKN010022184.1:0-15248 GCA_004027915.1 Capromys pilorides
TTAGTAAATTTTGCTGTATTCAATCATTCCAAAACAAATCCATGTACACAGCTGTAGTTCCACCTAAGTCCTCTCAGTATAGGCTTTTTATAAAGCAGATATTGAAAACAGTGGGACTGTACACAAGTCTCAAAATGACAGGCCAGAATTAAGAATCAGGTTTCAAATATAGATACATCAGCATTTCCAGGTGAAAAGAGAACTTTTCCAGTTTATATATATATATATACACATATATATATATATATATATATATATATATATATGTATTCAGTACAGGGTCTACAGGGTCTCACTGCATAGATCGGACTCATAGCGATTCTCTTCCCAAGCTCAGAATTACAGGCGTGTGCCACCACATCCAGTCTGTTCCTCAAAATATTCAATACCAAAACTATTTTATGTCCCAAGAACTTCCACAAACAATATTCATGAAAAGGTCATTTCACATCTGACACCTAATCATTAACCTAATACAAGTCAACCATTTACTAAGATCTTGTTCCATGAGGCCACTTATCTAGCTAGCTATGTTTTCTCTAAACTCTTAAGTACAAGATGTCGACAATATCCCAAACTTGAATAGTATTAATACATGGCTAATGGATAAGGGACATTTTTTAATCCCTGCTATTTGTACTCCCAAGTTATACAGGGAAAGGGGCATCTATACCAATTGGTGACCAACCTTTATATTAATATACTTTAAGGCTTTACTCATTTTTCCTCCCCATGAATTTTGGGACATCTCAAGGGATACAGCAATACCAAGACCTTCTGAGGCCTGAGTTCTAGTCACAGGGCTGTAATTTCTCCTCTCCACTCCAGCAAAGGCTACATGACCCTAGTGTCAGACGATGTATCTATTTTCTAAAACCCAACCCATTTTGTACTCAATTGAGTTATTTTATGCTACTCTGCTTACAAAGAATTGCTAGTATCAGGAAGTCCTGAAAGGACTGTGACTCTGTAAGTACTTTTAGCTAACCAAAAGCCTCCAATTCTCCAATTCATAATGGAAAGATATGAAAAAGAATTTTATAGATTTGGTCTCTACATTATGCCATTTGTCTTGACTGCAGCACTCCCAGTTCACAGCAATAGTGTCTTAGGCAGCTGCAAACTGCTGAAACAGTTGCATAAAAGAAACCAAATAAAATCCTACAAACAAGCCATGTGTGGTGGGGCTGAGGTAGGAGGATCACTGCAATCTCCAGATTAGCCTGGACTACAAAGGGAGCTCAAAGCCAGTCTGAACTGTGTATGGAGACTCTTACCACAAAAAGAAAAAGAAAAGACAATTCTAGAATCACTAAAAAATCTCAAGAGAAAACCACTCTAAAAAGGGTAAATGATGAGGATATTTGTTTAACTGAAAGCTATAAATTCTCACTAGACATTATAACAATTTTGTCTGTAGATGTGACATAATCCAGAATGGTTATAGGGGTATGAATTTCATTTTCTTTTATTCTCTTGAGACATGCCTGCCTGTATTGTCCAGGCTGCAAGATAGCTCAGCAGTCTAAAGTACCTGCTTAGGCAAGAGCAGGGATCATAGTTCGATGCCTGGCACCACATGCCGTCGCACCACCCCCACCCCCCGAAAGGACTGAGCCAGCCTCTCCAAAAAAAAAAATCTTTGGGCTGGCAGATAGCTCAGTGGATTAGAGTGCCTGTTTAGGCAGACACAGGGACCAGGGGTTAAATTCAGGCTGGGCCCAGCTCCTGCCCAGCCCATCCCAAGGGAACACTGAGACAGAGAATGAGACTAGGTGTGGTAGCACACCCCTGTAATCCTATCATTTGGGAGGCTGAAAAACAGGAAGGATCACCACAGGTCCAATCTGTGTAGTGAGATCCTGTTGACCCTGTACTAAATACAAACTGTTAAATTAAAAAAAAAAAAAAAGTATCATGCCAGTGAGATAGCTCAGTGGTTTAAGTGCCTGCTGGGCAAACACAAGGTCCCGAGTTCAATCCCTGGTACAAAAAATAAATAAACGGATAGGGTATCTTTTAAATGTCTTCTGGCATACACTACATAAGCCACAACTATGTCTTTTACCTTTAATGATAAAGACTCATTCCAAGGATCTCAGACCTACAAGAGTCAAGGGAACTACTCAGTCACAGCTGTATCACTGATTTAAAGGCAGGGGGGAAAAAAAAAAAAAAAGGCAAAGCCCAAAGCAGATAAATGCTTGCTTGAATCGTAGTTGAGAGCAGTAGCTTCATTCAGGGCTCCAATCTAATGCTATCCAGCTTACCAAGTTTTCCTTTGAATTAACAGTTCCCCAAATGATTACCAAATGCCTCCCCCCAATCAATGCCCTTCTGTTTTGGAGACAGATCTCAACATGGTCTCAGGCTGGCCTCAAATTCACTATCCTCATCTTGACACCCACCCCCCCAAGTGCTAGTATTATAGCCATATACCACCACAGGCTTCAAGTTCCTCCCTCTAAATCAGGAGCTAAGTGCAGGTCTGTTAGCCCGGATGCTCAGAATGTTGAGGCATGAGGATCACTGAGTCTGAATCCAGCCTGGACAATAAAGGCAGGCATATCTCAAAAGAATAAAAGAAAATGAAACTCATACCCCTATAACTATTCTGGATTATGTCACATTTACAGACAAAACTGCTATAATGTCTAGTGAGAATCTATAGCTTTCAGTTAAACAAATATCCTCATCATTTATTTCCAGTGAGTAAAGCAGGATTCTTTATTACTCCTTATATGGGAGTACTTCCTAGACTTATCCTACAAAATCTGCAACCATCTATTACCAAGGATAGTTTTTCCTAAGACAAAGATAAAAAACTATACATATCTCTATAAACAAATTTTGTTTATCGAAGAAATAAGATGCTTTTATCCATTTTAACAACCCTGAAAATTGTCAAGATTACTACATCTAAAACATTAAGGAACAAGCCAGGTTTGTTGGCACCTGCCTATAATCCCAGCATCCAGAAGGCAGAGGCAGGAGATCACCTCAAGTTCCACCCTGGGCTACCAGTTAAGTTCAAGCCTACCAAACAAGACCCTGTCTCGAAAAAACAAAAACTTTAAGGAGTCTTTAAAAAAAAAAGTTTCCTGGTTATTTAAAACTTTACTTCTGTGAAAGTATTTACAATTACAACTCTCCTATTTACAAATCATGCTTGCTTCTCAAGCCTAACCCAGAGTCCACTGTGGACTCAGCATTGAACCTAGACCTTCACATAATAGGCACACCTTCAATTACGATGTGTTATGCACACATACCACTGTCCCCACAGTGAACATAATTACGCAGAGCAAACATGTACAAAACAAAAATTTAATTAAAAACTGATCAGGGGCCGGCGAGATGGTTCAGTGGTCTAAAGCGCCTGCTTGGGAAGGCTCAGGCAACTGCAGGGACTGCGGTTCGATCCCTGGCACCACATGCTGCGCCAGCGCCACCACCAGGGCAGGCTGAGCCAGCCACAGAGTGAATGGATAAAGAAACAAACAAACACAACAAGCAAACAAATAAATAAAATTTAAAAAAAAAAAAAAAAAACTGATCAGACTAGGGTGGTGAGATAGGTCAGCATAACTCAGTGGATTAAACACCTACTTAGGCAAGCATAGGGACCGGGGTTCAATTCCCTGCACCACATGCCACACTGGTTCTGCCAGCTACTGGGCATAGTGGTGCATGCTGTAATCCCAGTGCTGAGGAGGCTGAAAACAGGAGGATCACTACAGCCCGAGCCTGACCTGCTGGACTCCATAGTAAGACCTGATACCAAATACATTTAAACAAAAAAAGAAGAAGAAGAAAAAAAAAAAACTTGAGACATGTTCTCTGCCACTGAACTGCATCCTCAGCCCAAAAATTTATGCTTTTTAGGATATGGGACAGTAATGTTGCCCTTCCACAGACTGAGCAATTTAAGTCCAAGATCATAAAGCAGCCAGGCATGATGACACATGTCTGTATTCCCAACACTAGGGAGGCTGAAGCATGAGGATGACTGACAAGTTTGAGGCCAGCGTGGGCTACATACATTGAGCTCAAAGCCAACCTCAAGTACATACTAACACCCTGAAGAGAAGGAAGGGAGGAAAGGGGAAGGGCAAGGGGAAGAGGGTAATGGAAAAAGGACTGTAACAGAAAAACGACTGGAAACCAAACCACTGTGAAAGCCAAGTTTAAAAGTTCATTCAATTTACTTGAACTTTTTTAGTGTTTACATACACTGCCTGCTATAAGGTGTTGTTACTAAATAAATTGAAAAATAATGAAATAACTAGTGGTTGTGCTTTTAAAATTTTTATTATAAAAGCTTGTTAAACCAGGTATGGGTGCTGAGCAGATAGCTCTGTTGTGGAGGACCGCCTGACCAGCTCTCCTTGAAGGAAGAGTGACTGTCTCTATTTTGACTGAGCTTGACCCTATTTCCTTGTATTGATATGGACAGAGCTGGCTAAGACTTCTGTTTATCCTTTCCATTGGCCTTAAGCAATATATATTGGTCTAGCTGAGGTGCTGGTGATAGTCTTTGAAGGTGGCATACATGTTTTCCTGGTAACCTACACCTGCTGCTCCTTAATGTGAGCCAGGTCGAGACAGGACAAAGAGCTAATGCTCCACACTGCCAGCTGGGAATGAGCCTAGATACAGAGGTTATGACTTCCTGGGGCTTGAAAGATTACATCAAAGCTAAAGTACCAGACTGCCCAAAACATCAGATACTATCTCAATAGCATCATGCAGACTACTCTCTCTGCATATCCTGCAGAGGTAAATGTAGGTCCCCACCTAGCTCAGCTCACAGTATTCACCTATCTCCCACAATTCTCAGTCATTCCTCCTCAAGCCAATCCTCTATTAAATAAAACCGGGTGAGGTCCAGGGTCGCTCTCTTTGCTCCACAGAACCATCTTTGTGGCTGGCCTTAGAGCCCCTTGGCTCACCAGTAATTATAAACATGTTTTAGTGTCTTTTTGCCATGGTTTGCATGGAAATGGTAGATTAAAATTACCTTGGTGAGATTCCAATAACGTAACTTTGGGATTACAAATACTGACTTCTCAGATCAAAACAAGGACCTAGGAGGGACTCCTACACTCTGTGGCACAAGTGCCTGCCCGGCAAGTGCAAGGCTGTGAGTTTGAACCCCGGTCCCACAAAAAAAAAAAAAAAAAAAAAAAAAAAAAAAAAAAAAAAAAAAAAAAAAGTGGTGACTCATGCCTGTAATCCCAGTATTTTTGAGGCTAAGGCAGGAAGTTCACTACAAATTCTAGGTCAGCTTGGGCGACACAGTAAGTTCAAGGCCGGCCTGAACTACATAGCACAACCCTGTCTTAAAAAAACAAAAGAAAAATGAAATGTTATGCTTCTCAATTATTTTATAAAAAAAAAATGTTTCATTTACTCTAATTAAGAGCACACACTTTAGAGTGAGAAATCAAAACAAAATCCCATCTCAGTTCCATCACAACTGTTAACCTGAGCAGATTAACTCAACGCTCTTGACCTTTTTTTTTTTTTTTTTTTTTTTTTTTTTTTGGTGGTACCAGGGATTGAACTCAGGACCTTGCGCTTGCCAGGCAAGCACTTATTTCACTGAGCTATCTCCCAGACCCCTTTTTCTTTATTTGGATAAGGAAACTTCTTTTGCTAGTGTTGATGGGAGGATTCATGCAAGTGTCTTAGCATCAGCCTAATTAAGCGACATATGTCCATTGCTATTGTTACTCCATGAATATGGGGGTGAACAGCGACAACAATGATTGACAATATTGTTTACTTATAGAGGCCTTTACATGTGTCTAAGAAATTACATACATATACCAAAAAACGACATTTATGGAAGAAAAACATGCTTCTGAACAGAATTTAACATCAAACTGTCACTTGAATAAAATTTAACCTCTAAATCAAGCACGACAGCACATGGGGAGGCTATGATAGGAGGATACACAAACTGGAGTCTAATCTATAAGCAATTTAGCAAGAGCCTGTCTTAAAACAAAAGAGCTGTGAATGTAGCTCAATAGAACAGTACCACTGGGTTCAACGCCCAGAAACATAAACTTAAAAATAAATGAAATTTATCCTCTATTAAATCTTGTTCACCACTGACTTAAAATTAAGTCTTAAGGGACCATTCACTGGGCCAGACATGGTGGAGCATGCCTGTAATCCCAGCACTCAAGAGGATGAGGCAGTAGGATCTCTGTGAGTTGACACCAGCCTGGGCTCCACAGTGAGTTCAAGGCCAGCCTGAACTACATAGTATACTGAGACCCTGTTGAGAGAGACTGAGAGACAGAGAGAGAAAGAGCAAGAGCAAGAGCGAGAGAGAGCGAGAGAAAGAACCAAGACCTGTATTTAGAAAATACTGACGGGTTATTCACATTTTATTTATTTATTTGTTTGTTTGTTTCAAAACACATTAGTAGTACATTCGCAATAATTGACATATTGCATATTGTTGTCCTTATAGTAGTTATACAGAGCACAGAGTGTAGACGTGATAAATTTTCTAATCGATATTGGTAAGGAAAGAAAGCAAAACAAAAATTTTCTTCTCTTTGAACTAAGAGGAAGTAGTTGTATACATAGTCCAATGTTCCATAATTGCAGTGGGTTACTGATGAAACTGGCAATGTTGGAGGTTGTTGGTTTAAGCCTCTTACAGCTCATCCTACTAATCTAGCTCTGCGTTTTATGCCTCATAGTTAAGCTTTTCTGCTGGGTGATCAAGGGCCAAGTTAAAACATGACCTGTTTAACAAAACTTTCATCTTTTGTATTTTCCAAGGTCAAGTCTCCTCAGGATTAACTTTGGAACCATACACAGTGCTTTGTAGAACTGTTGTCAGTGTCAGCCATCGGAATGAGTCATGGCTATTGCTTGACCAGTTTGCTCTCTGTGCAAGCCTGAGAGAATGTTTTCTCCCTAGGTGACTCTCCCTAGACACACTATACTTCATATATCCCTTATTTTCTTTTTATTTTCATAAACCAACCAGGAATTGTGAGTTTTAGTGGCAGCAGCCAGGTTAGAACCATAGGGGCTAAGGAAATAACTCTGAGCTGGCCATAATAGGAAAGAAAGAAAGAAAGAAAGAAAGAAAGAAAGAAAGAAAGAAAGAAAGAAAGAAAGAAAGAAAGAAAGGTAGGTAGGTAGGTAGGTTGGTTTAAAGAATCATAGCAGTATAAGATAAATGTAGTTTTTTTTATCAATTCTCAAATTTAACAAACCTGTTAATTTTCTGTTCAAAGTTTTGTCACACAGGGTTTATTAATATATACTATTTCAATAATATTAGGAAAGCACTCCTATCAATCATCTCTTAAAACTCACATACCCAAGATGATAGGACACTGTGTCGCCTTTGTGACCAGAAGATGATCCAGAAAAGTTGGAAGCAAAACAACATAACAAAGGAAGTAGGAATTTCAAGCCAAAACCTCAAAAGATTTTAAATATTCACTGCCTAACCACAAAGGCAACCATTGAATGCTTGCTGTAAACTCAGGAGAGGAATTAACTTTAATTTTGAATCTTTAGAACCTAGCACAGTGCCTGCATCAAATGATATTTGCTGACACAAAGAACAAATGTAGCTAACGAATGAAATACATACATACAAGAGAAAAATAACTTTACCTTCTTAAAAACATGTACAGGCATTTTAAATATTAGTTATACAACACACAAAAGAAAAAAGCTATTTTCCAGAATGAAAACCACAAACAAATGCCCACTTGTTAACCTGTGACATCTTAAAGAATTAATTCAAACTATACAGTCCATCAATATATGCTCCTTACCAATACCTAAAAATGTAAGAGGTTGCCTATACGATAGCTATCCATAATCTCCTGTTTTAGAATTACAGCAACCTTACCTGACTGGGTGAGAGCAAATGTTTTTACAAATCATAAATATTACCAAAAAGAGGAATATTCTTATTTCTGAATTCCTTCTAAAGGTTGACTTGGCTCAAACCTCTATCTTCTGAAATTACTCAGCCACAAATCTAACAACCTCCCCTCCCCTTATAATACAGCAGTACTCTAAAATAAGGTTACTGCAGCCAAGCATGACACACACGTGTAATCCCTTTACTTGGGAGGCTGAGGTAGGAGGGTCACTGTGAGTTTGGAGCCAGCCTGAACTACACAGTTCAAACCAGCCTGAATTACATTCCAAGACCCTGTCTCAACCAATCAATCAATAAATAAATAAATGTGCTGACATTCTGATTAGCAGTCAACCTAAGGCTCCCTTTTCCAACTGCCAAACAACCTAACTACTAAAAAATGAGGCAAAGGTAAAGACATTTGATAAATACAAAATTAAAATATTTTTAAACTTTAATGCCTCAATTTATAGCTGAATTGTTGATAATTTGTGCTCAATTAATATTTAATGATTTGTGCTCACATTTTAGTTGCTTTGTTTTGATCTTCAGTCACTAGGCAAAGTTAACATTCTTCCAATCATGATACACTTTTGGCAAAATTCTCCAGCATCCCCTTCCTGTCGTGAGGGTAGAAACAAGGAAAAGCAAGCACATACTTCTGGAGACTGGATCTGGACACACTGGATGAAAGACAGCTCAACGTTTCCTTAAAGACAGACCCACTTTCTGATATGTCAGCTCACTCACCTCTCCCATTGCTCTTCCCTCCAGAGCAAGTGCTTGAAAATCATGATTCAGTTCATCCATAGAACGTACCTAGGTGTTGAGAATAGAGGAGGGACAAGCTTCAACTCAGGATCTCAAATTTTATGTTCACATTACATACAACTGAAAAGCTTTCCTGTATTTATTTTCTCAGACTGACAAACAGCAAAAATTAAATATTCACTTACTGAGATTAAATAGTCACTTACCTTTAACTGTCATTGGGTTCAACAATGATCCCTGCTTTAGCCCTCTCGCTTTCTTTTATTCTCAAAATACATTTAAAAAAAATGTTCACCTGAGAACTGTTAGCTACTTTTTATACATTTTAACTTCAGACAATGATGTTTTGGAGATGACTGTATAAACTGACTATTGCTAGTAAAGCAAAAGATCACAGTGCACCATTCCAGCTATGATTAGTATAAATTAGGGAACTCATCCCATTCAACCCACTATACCTTTAGCAAATCTCACAGGAACACCACACACACTGTAACAGATTATCACACTATGAAGTTTAGACCGGCTTTGACCAGGCAGGCCTCAAATCTGCAGTATGATTGATTCAAACTGACGGGGAGCTGATATTACAGGAAGGAATCACTGTGCCTAGCTCCAACATGTCTCCATAGTGGAAGATTCACAGGGGCTGCCAGAATCTCAAAACCAGAACAGCCAAAAAGCCCATGTTACAGAACTTCTCTATCGTGAACTCCTACACACAGCATAACAATCTTTTTAGACTTCAACTGACTCATTTCCAAGGTTGTTACTAAAAAAAACTAATGTGGATAATGAAGTCAGAAAAATTATTTAAAACAATTGTAATTCAAAATTTGGAAGTTTGTTTTATGTACTTTTTGGAGGCAGTCTTACTATGAAGTTCAGGCTGGCCTTGAACTCACTATGTAGCTCAGACTGGCCTCAAGCTTGGAGTGATCCTCCTACCTCAGTATTGTTTATACAATCACACTTGGCTTTCAGTATTTCTTTAATTAAAAAATCCTTTGCTGTCTACTCACCTTCTGAAGTATGAGCAGCAAGCCATTTCTGCTCTCTGAGGCTAGCTTTTGCCCATCCCTTAGTAAAAGAATTCAAATAAAAAGTGGTTCTCCTGCCTCCCTGGAAATGATTGCTAACTACATGATTCCCAAATTCCCTCTTCTGACCACCACTTCTCACTCAAGGTTGGTGTGTCATTTCTAGCAGTGAGTAAATGCAAAGTGCAAACTTCAACCAAAAAAGGAAAGGGAAGGCAGCATGGACCAAAATGTATTTGAGGTCCAATTTAAAAGCTATATTAAAATACTGCCTATGTCACTCACCTAACAGCTTTGTCTAAACTAATACTATATAAAAATCCTACTGCTTTAACCGTTTGAGTCCCAGGGGATATTGAAAAAACACTGTCGAAGAATCCCAAACAGCGCAAGTGCACTTTCTCTAAATGAATTCAAAAAGACACAAACAGCGTGATAGCGCTTGTTTTATTTTATGTCAAGAAATACCAAGCAGCGCAATAGCGCTTTATTTTTCATCGATGAATCAGATAAAATGCTGTATACCTATCTCGATGAACGAAGATCAGTTAAATATTGGAAAAAGGTAGCCTTTAACATAATCAACTGCATGGTTTTAAATGCATACATAATCTACAAGGAAACAGTTAAGAGTAAAGCAATATCTCGGTGTACTTGCGTCAGTAAATCTGAGCGCACGACTTCGACAATAGGTAACGCACCGTCAGTTGTCCACAATGTTCGAAATGTGCTGGGTTTTCTCGACATAAAAATCTCAGCAGCGCAATCGCGCTGCTTGGGACTCAAACGGTTAAATCACATACTTTTAGGCCACGCATACTGATGTTTGCCTGCAATACTAACATTCAAGAAGCTAAGGCAGGAAGATTACTGCAAGTTTAAGGCCAGTCTAGGTTATATAGTAAATTCAAGGCTTGTCTGAACTACGCGGAGACTTTGTCTCTAAAAATAAAAAGATAAAACAGTAAATACCCAGGTGTGTCAGCACTTGGGAAGCTGAGGCACAACAGCAAGTTTGAGGCCAGCCTGGGCTATAAAGAGATTTCAAGGCCAGTCTGAATTGCATAGCAAAAGCCCGTCTCAAAAATACCAGAGAGAGAGAGAGACAGAGACAGAGACAGACAGATAGACAGATAGACAGACAGACATCCCAGGGGTGCTATACACTATCATTAAGCTGTTAATGCTTTTGGAATATAGGATGAAAATGTAATTTTTTTTTTTTTTTTTTTTTTTTTTTGGTGGTATTTCAGGCAAGGGTCTATAGGGTGTTCAGGGTCTCACTACTAGATTGGATTCATAGTGATCTGCCTGTTTATAGCCTCCCAATAGCTAGTATTACAGGCATGCTCCATCATGCCCAGTCCCAATTCCCATCTCAGCGTGCCCCAGAGGTGGGGCGGTTTTGCCCCAGGGGTGGGGTGGGGCTGGCTCGAGCAGGCCTGGGGATGGAAACCCAGCCCATGCCTGCTTGCAAGCACTTTAATCCCCTGAGCTCTTTGGATGGCCCTAAAAATGTAAATTTAAAATACTTAAAATTTAAAAAAAAAAAACTTAAAATGAAGCTAAAATTCCATTTAGGTTTAAAGAGGCAAGGTTTGTTATGGTATAATCGTTTCAAAAGCCCTTAAAATAGAAGCTATAATCATTTTACAATGTGACTATACTATTTACTCACAGATAAGTACCCTACTTATATTAAGTTGCACAACTATACACTGAAAATATAAAGAGAAGGGAAGAAGCTAGAGATGTAGCTCAGCAGTGTAAGCACCTGCCAGGGAAGCACAAAGTCCTAAGTTCAATTCCCAGTACCCCTCCAAAAAAATTAAATTTCATAAGTAACAATAATCAGAGTCAAAATGACAACTTTTAAGGGTTGTCCTTAAGAACACTAAGTAGTCACAATATAGTCAACTCAGAGAACTGACCCACCAGGTTACAAATTGAGGCTGGGCATGGTGGTGCACACCTGTAATCCCAGCACTTGGGAAGCTGAGACAAGAAGTTACCTGAGAGTTTTGAGACCAGCCTGGGCTGTAAAGTAAGCTCAAGGCCAGCCTAAACTTCATAGTGAAGAGACTGTCTCAAAAAGACCAAAAAGAAAAAAAACAAAGGAGGGTGGGGGGAGATGAGACCAGATGTTAGCTGAAAACTACAAATGTTATATAAAATTATTTTGAACCATCAGGCCAGTGTTGACATTTACAAAGCATGCAAATCAAACGCACAAAGATCTATGTCTACCTCTTGTGAAATTTAACCACATATTTAACTAGAGCTAGATATTTCTTGGAAATCCAAAAATCTACAAATATAACTTTGATCAGAAATGTTTAAAAAGTATATATTTCCCAAGAAATCAAAAAGGTAGAATAAAGCAAAGAGCTTGCATTATTTATATAATCACCACAAGGATCTTTAGTGACTCCTCCCCATTGCCTTCTCCAACTAGTGCCAAGGAAAGAACTTAAAATGGAGTCTTAATCCATGTCTTTCAATTTAAAGTGCAGTGTTCAACAGGATCTGGTCATACATATCTGCATTCCTAGCACTGAGGAAGAGGAAGAAAAGTGGGAAAAGAGCCAAACTGCCTGGGCAACTTAGGAAAACCCTCTCTCAAAATAGCAACAATATGCTGGACATGGTGGCATACACCTGTAATTCCAGCACTCAGAAAGCCTAAAGCAGGAGGGACAGGGAGATAGCTCAGGGGCACAAGTGCCTGCCTGGGAAGTGCAAGGTCCTGGGTTTCATCCCCAGTTCCACAGAAAGAAAGAAAGAAAGAAAGAAAGAAAGAAAGAAAGAAAGAAAGAAAGAAAGACAGCCTGCCTGCCTGCCTGCCTGCCTGCCTAAAGCAGGAGCTACACAGTGAGTTCAAGGCCAGCCTAAACTACACAGCAACACCCTGTGCCAAAAAACCAAAAGAATAAAGAGAACGAGAAACGATGACAATGATGATGATGATAAAAGGAAAAAGAAAGGGAAAAGAAAGAGGAAGACACTGAAGACAAAGAAGACGACAAAGGAGAAATAATAACAATGCCTTTCTCATACTATTTCAAATTGCTGTCATGGCAGCTACAGTAAGTTTGCACCCCCGAGGTTCTTCTAAAAACAAAGACAGGGCCGGCAAGATGGTTCAGTGGTCTAAAGCGCCTGCTTAGGAAAGCTCAGGCAACTGCAGAGACTGCGGTTTGATCCCCAGCACCACATGCTACACCAGCCCCACCACCAGGGCAGGCTGAGCCAACCATGAAATAAGTAAATAAAAACAAAGACAAAATGCCTGTGTTTCTGGTCTGAGCTTTTGAACAGAGTGTGCTCTAGACCTTCCATCCTTTGCTTTTCATCGTTTCCTCTCCTACCTTCAAACTATGCCCTTGCTGGGCATGGTGGTGCATACCTATAATCCCAGTACTCAGAGGCTAAGGCAGGAAGACTGCTGTTAGCTGAAAGCCAGCCTAGACTGCATGGCAAGATTCTACCTGAAAAAACATGTACATACATACATACATACATACATACGTATGCCACCCTATATGATAGTCAAAAACAAAAAATAATGCCAGCCTTTGGGAGGCAGAGGCTGGAGGATTGTTGTAAATTTCAGACCAGCTTGGATTACACACACACACACACACACACACACCATCTAGCCTGGCATGGTAGAAGGTTCCTATAATCCCAACTTTCTGGGAGGCGGAAAGTTTGAACCCAGCTGGGGCAACCTAGTAACCAGCGACTTAGTAAGACCCCATCATACAATAGGGCCAGGACTGGAGACTCAGCTTGAAAGACCCTGGGTCTGTCAATTATGCAGGGAGTGGGACTCTCCTCCATCCCTATAGCATTTTCTACTCCTTTCTATGCTAGCTTCCTGCCATCACTCTCTCTCACACGACTTGTGTTCTGTCCCCCAGCTCCTGTGTACTCCCTTACTCCCTCCCCTACTACACACCATAAACCACTTTTCTACCATCTCTGTGCACCACCTGCTGCTTCTTATAGTCAACTGCTGAGAAAGGAGCCTCACTGAAGTTTTCTTTGCTAGCTCCCAAGCCCTGCTTTTAAAAGTTGACCCAGAGTTGACTACCTCAGAAAGACCAAGTCATTTCTCACAAAATGGGTTTAACTATTCAGGAAGTTTTCTGTTTATAGGGGCTACAGCTGATGTTCTAGCACTTGCGAAGCCGACTTTCCAGCCAGAATTCTTCCTAGGAAACAACTAATTATCCAAAAAGAAAGTTCAGAAATCAAAAAACAAAGGCATACGTGAAGCAAGATGTGCTGGTATACTACTAAAATACTAGCATGGATGGGAAAGAGGCTGATGTAAGAGGTGCAAAACCAGTCCTGCCAGAGCAAATCAGCAGGAGACCCCATCTCAAAACATAAAGGGCTGGAAACGCTGCTTGCTGGCAGAATAGCCCTGACTTCCATTCCCAACACACAAGCACACGCGCACGCGCGCGCGCACACACACACACACACACAAACTGTAAGAAATATTTTAGGCCAAAAACAAAGTTTTCTCCACCATGAAGGAGTAAAGTTAGCTGTCACTTTTAATCAGAATAAATATTCCCATCAAATGGACCAAATTGTTCAAGTCTACAACTCCTCTTTCTCTAGAAATCTGAGTGGCAAATTAATAAGTTAATATTCATTTTAGTACTAATTCCTTTTTCACTTTTGCTAAGTATCTCCATGCTCATCTCCTCCAGCTTCACAAAGCTATTTCTTATTTTTCTCTTTGGGCCATCTGCCAGTACTGGAAAAGTACTTTTATGCCATCCATGGCTTTCTGGGCAGTTGGCCCTCTTTGTAAATGTACCTCCTACTCTCTGTGCCAAACAAAAAAGCAAGCTGTTGACTTCAGTGCATGATCTAACCCTGTATTCCTCTCCTCATTCTAACAAGGAGCATCATCTGCGTGCATGATCTGTTGTTCTGAGTTTCCTTTTTTAACAGTCTAGAACTTATTTTTGTGAGCTTCATACCTGCCTTTTCTTCTGACAGAGATCTTATCCTACTAAGAACCATAATTTAACACAGTGTTCAGGCAGGCAAGATGTCATGTGAGTGCCATCGCAGCACTCTGGAAGGGTGAGCAAGGAGGATCCCAAGTTCCAGCCCAGTGTGGGCACTTCAGAGGCTTGTTAAGATTCTGTATTTTTAAAAAAAACCTTTAAAAGGTTGAGAAAAAAAAAAAAAAAAAAAAAGGTCGAGAGTGTGGGTCGGTGCAAAGGCCATGACTCAAAACAATATCAGAAGAGTGGGGTGGGGGATCAGTAGTTCAAGCTCATAATATGTGATCAAGTTTTCTTTTTATTTTTTTTTTAATCAGTATGGTTATCTTTGAAAATTCCTTCATTTCGTGACCATTTTGCTATCACGTCCTGATTATCCTTCCAGCTCTTTGTTTTGTTTTTCTTATTTTGTTTGTTATGTGCAGTTAAGAGTTCCTTGAACTCACTATGTAGTCCAGGCCAGCCTTGCGCTGGTTGGGAACCTCCTGCCAC
>PVKN010022185.1:0-15244 GCA_004027915.1 Capromys pilorides
GAAGGAAAGGTTTATTTAGCTCACAGTTACTGGAGGTTTCAGTCCATATTCAGCTGGCCCAAGGCTGAGTGGAACAGGGCAGAGAGCACCCAATTCATGGCAGCAAAACAACCAGGGCAGCAGAGAGCAATAGCATGAGTCTGTCTCTCTGTCTTTCTTTATATTACATTCAGGCTCTCTGCCTTAGCCTATCCACCGTAGGCCACACCAATAATCCCAGCCGTACTCAGACTGATAACCCCATCAGTACTAAAACACATAATCCCAGTGGATCAAGAGTCAAGTAATCCCAGCAATGCTCAGACCCATAGTCCCATCAGTACTAAAACACATAATCCCAGTGAATTATGACTCAAAAGTCTCAAACTCTAGAAGTCCCTGCCCCATGATTGCATGAGGCTTTGGGGGGACAACTAGACATAAACCATAACAACATTATTGGTAGAAACATTGGTTGGTGCAATCACTGTGATATTGAAAACATTATGAAGGCCCTCAGAAGTTTGAACATAGAACTATGATATGATCTAACTATCCCGAGGTGGGGCATATGTCCAAGGGAAATGAAGCCAGCATTTAAGAGATACTTAGACACTCTTGTTTTTTATGGCACTGTTCACAATACCTAAGACATGGGATAGGCCAGGTGCCCATCAACAAATGAATTAACAAAGAAAATATGGAATGGATACACAACAAAATGTGGTACAACCACCACAAAAATAAAAGCTTGGAGCAAAATGGTTAGAACTAGAGGACACCTCATTAAGTAACCTAAGCCGGATACAAATAAGTAAGTACCACATGTTCTTTCGCCTATGTGGAAACGAGGGAAGGGGGGAAGTCAACCTTAAAAATAGAAAAGGGATAATCAGGTTGGGTAGAACGGTAGAAGGGCAGAAGGGTGGATAAATATGACGGATGCACACTACACACATGTATGGGTATAGCAAAACGAATCTCATTAATCTGTACAATTACTGTGAAATGCACTGTCTAGAGAAATCTGCCTCGCCAGTTCAGACCTCATGTTGGATCCTTTGCTATTCATTCTAATCCTTTCCACTGGAAACCAGTTGAAAGTTGCTGGGTAGGTGGAATTTTAGTGGGAAAGAGAAGATAGAGCCCCATTTGTAGTAGCCATACAGAATGATGATTTATAATTAAGATTCAAACAAGTGAACAAAGACCCTAAAAGTCTACGGCACACCGAAGTGCCTTATACGGCATGGCTAGTGCTCTCATTTTTTATTTTCTTCATAGTGGTGTATTGCCTATTCGCAAGTAAACCTGGTTTTACCCCTTCCTGAAAATGAATGATTTCCAGTTTTCCCTAACTTCTGCTTAAGGCTATTTCTATAGTAAAGAATTGTCTCATTAAAGGCGACATAAAATATGTCAGTGAGTTATACTAAACTTCCTCTGACATATGCAACAATGAATTGATTCTACAAAGCTCCGAATTCTTGAGATTTCAATGTAGCCTCGTAGAATTTTGTTTCCTTTAAATCAGAGAACTCTTTTCAAGTGAAACTTTCTAGGGTCAGCTTGCGGCACAGCTTATCATGTGGTTTATTAACCACAGGGATAATAACGGAAGATGAAATTGAGATGCTCATTCAGCTTTGGCATCTGTTGGGCCTCTGTGCGGTGAGAGAACTGTTGAGAATATCTCTTGCATTTTCACTCATCTGATCGCTTCTCTGATTCCTTCGTGAGGATGTGAATTTAACAAGGGCTCAGGACTTCTCAAGAGGCCCCAGGTCACTCCAGTGTTCGGAATCCTTGCTGAGTAATTCCCGTCCACCTCTTCTTGCTGAGTCCCGGGAATGACTGTAACAGAAGTTGCCAGCCACTTTGGAGCTCAGTGGCCTTTGGTTGAGGTCTGACATCTTCAACATTATTGTAAGGCTCGATGATGCTACTAACTCTCTTACACTTCATTCACCTTGGATATATACATACATATATCTCCAGTTCTGCAAGCTCCGCAATCCTATTCCCTACCTTACATACCTGAATAGTGCACCATTCTTCAAAATTACCACTAAAAAGACACAAAATTTCAAGTAATGTTTGTAGCAGACCTAAGCCACATCTTGAAAAGAGAGTACAAAATAGTATTAAAACAGAAAAAATTACAAGTGATACAGAATTTCACCAGACAAAACAATATGAATTTCACAGTATTTGTTGCATCGCATAGTACTGCCTCCAAATTAGTTGTTCCTATTACCAGATATATGGGTACAAAATTGGAAGAAGAAAGGAATAAACAATTATGAGAAATTAAGAAGAGAGAAAAAGGAAAAAGAATCGAAAGAAGGCAAAATAAATTAAGCATTAACTGCTCCTTTCCATGGTCCAGCAGAATCTAGATCAGTGTGTGACATTTATAGGTGTGGTCCCTATAATTCCCCAGTGGTAGGGCTGGGGAGATAGCTCAGTAGAATAAGCACTTGCCAGGAAAGTGCAAGGTCCTGAGTTCAATCCTGGTACTGAAAAAAAAAAAAAATTCCCCAGTGGTAGCTCGGGTGGCGTATGGGAGGCCACGGCTGCTCCTTCACCATGGAGAACCACACGCCTTTTGTGGCAACTGCTTCTCTAAGGCAGATGACCAAGAGGGACCTTGGGCCACCACAAGAGAGCTTTGCTTCCTTGAGAGCTTCAGTAATGGTTTTCCCCTGAGCAATTTTCCACGGGATTAGCGAGGTTTGAAATCCGTTGGTGTTTTCTGAGGACAGTGGAGTAAAAACACACAAAAACTAGGATTCTTGAGGATACATTCATTGGGAGCCTGGCATTTGCCCCATAAGAGCTAGAAAGTATATTGGAAATCGGAGACTATGCTGTGCTAATAAAGACATATTGAACACATCTGTGTATTTCTTTAAAGGGAGGATAATGGCACTGTTTATTATTCTTCGTCTGAATCACATTTTAAGGTGACTTTTCATTCGCTCTCTATTTTTCTTTACTCGAGTCAGTAATTGGACACAGCAACTCATCTGTAGCCGGGGCTTCCTCTATCAATAGGCAACTGTTTCTGAACGTCATTCATTTTTAAACTAAAAAGGGCATCAAACACATTGCCCGGAAAGGAAAGCAGAAAAATGGCTGCAATGCCCCCAGCTCTACTATTAAACACGTTCCATAGATGCGTTTTAAGGGAAATAGCAAGAGTGCGGACGCCGTGCACAGAGCGTGCTGCGGAGCGGAGACCATGGTTATCACCAAGTACTTCGCGATTTCTTAAGGAAATTCGTATTTTAAGATTGAAAAGTCCCGAGGCGGCTGCCTCAGTAACCTCCAGGGCGACTCCTTACAATTTCTCACTAAAATACCCCAAAACAAGAGTGACGGATGCCCCAAACCACAAAGCAAAACACAGCTATCAGGCATTTTAATACTATAACCCTCGTGGTGGATGAGTTGGATTTAGAAAAATGATTTCAAATACATAAGATGGAATCTTCTGACTTCAGTTTGTGGAAAAATGAAAAGAAGGTTTGAAAATATAGGTGGGAAAGTATTTTTTTTTTTTTTCTTCCAAACGCTATCCTCTTGGTCCAAACAAACCAGGAATTCTCTATAAAATGCTCTTTGACTATTCTGTGTCCTTCAGGGGCCAAAGTGACGTCAGATCCACCTGTGACCCACTTCCGTTTTTCTGTGTTCAGGATAGGATCACAAATTTCAGAAAACACCTGGGTCAGGATGTTATTGGAAAGCCAAGAATTAGCGGAAATGGAGAATTCTAATAACTATTCTTATGAGTACAACGCTGTAATCATTATTTTTAATAAAAATCAGAAAGGAAAAGGCAACATTTTATCCATGCATGGCACTGCCTTGTAAATAAAAATTCTAATCGATGCTACCAAAAGTGTTTTAAGGGCCAGGCGTGGTGGCACACGCCTGTAATCCCAGCACTTGGGAGGCTGAGGCAGGAGGACCAGTGTGAGTTCGAGACCCGCCCAGGCTACAAAAGTGAGCTCAAGGCCAGCCTGAACTGCATAGCGAGACCCTTCTCAAAAAGACAAAAATAAATAAAATAATTTTTTTTAAAAAAGTCTTCTAACTAAGTACATTTACCAATGTCACTGAAGAAGAAATACACAGAATTAATTATATTTCCATGTGCAAATTAGTTAATAATTAAGAGTAAAAGATGCAAATGCTAAAAAGGACACTAATGTTTTTTGGGAAATATTAAAAAAAATAATTTCATAAAGTTTTGAAAGCCTTTTTAAGCCTCTGACCATATTGATTTTGAATATGTGAAATTTAGAGATTAAAAGCAACCTTTAAAATGCTGTGTTTCATTGGTGTGTGCAGTAATTTGGCCTGAGGGACCACAGGATCAGCCCAACTTGAATCAGATGCCCAAATTAGCATGCTGCTTTTATTATTACTGGCGGGAACAATTTAAGGTTACATGGAACCATTCCAGTCACCAAATCAAGCTGCCCGTATGCATCATTACCTATGACTATTCTTCACTGGCCATATATTAAAATACATATCTTATGAATGATACATGTCAAATGTAAGATAAATTTTCCCTTCCAAACTTAACACTTAATAGGTGGGAAAATATTACATTCAGACTACATCAATACCTCTTATATCCTAGTAATATTTTAATTGGAGCAAAATTGCTGTTTCAGGTAGTTTCATTAACAATGTATCTCAGTCAAGCCTAGAAGCGGATATACATATAACCCAGTGGAACGCTGAGGACGTGGTAAGTATACAGAAGGTTCACAACGCTTACGTAATGCACTTTAAAAAGGAGTACTGGAAACTGGTGTTACAGTGATTAAGCAATTCAAAAGAGAAAAATGAGAGAGAGAGAGAGAGAGAGAGAGGCAGGGAGAGAGGGTGAGAAAGAAAAGAGAAAAAAGAAAAGAAGAAAAGGAAAGAGACACAGAGATGGAAGTTTTCTTCCTTGTCTTATCCTCCAAATACTTAACTGATGGCACCTGCTATTTTAGGAATCTGTTAAAAACCAGTGTAGTATCGTTTCTCAGCTTTTTGGCTAAGATCAAGTGTGAAACACAGTGTGGTGCATGGTCATGTTGAGCTCATGAGACAGATACAAACATCATGTTTTAATGTTCTAAGAAGGATCGTTTTGCTATTGGAAGTGAATTTCTAGGATATTCTAGGAAGGTTCCAAAAGTACTGTGTCAGAGGCGGTGATGCAGGAAGGAAAACTAGACTCCCAACCTGAAAGACACTTGGACAAGTTTGTGTTCTCTAAAACCGAAGAATGAATTTTAGGAATGAGATGGAGGTTTAGAGTAGAATATTTATTGGGAAAGAAAGCTTTTGTCCAAGAGGGGAACAGAAGGGAGACTGTCTTAGTCACTTTTTACTCATTGCTGGGACAAATATCTGACACTCAAAATGAAGGAAGGAAAGGTTTATTTAGCTCACAGTTACTGGAGATTTCAGTCCATAGTTGGCTGGCTCCAAGGCAGAGAGGCCCGTGGCAGAGAGCAGCAGTTCACCATAGCAGAACAGCAGTAATATGGTGGCAGAGGCAGTGGAACAACCAGGGGACCAGAGGACAACAGCGTGAGTCTGTCTCTCTGTCTCTCTTTATATGACATTCAGGCTCTGTGCCTCAGCCTATCCACTTTAGGTCACACCAATAATCCCAGAAGTACTCAAGCCTACAATCCCATCAGTACTAAAATATATAATCCCAGTGGGTCATGACTCAAGTCTCAAACTCTAGAAGTTCCTGCCTTATGATTACATGAGGCTTTGAGGGGACACCTAGACATAAACCATAACAGGGAACCTACCGGGTTGCCTGGGAAATTGTCATTTTTAGGGGTCTTATAGGGCAAAACCATGTGATAAGGTGAACCTAAGGTGAAAACCAGGAGAACTTGCTTAGGTGGTCATGAGGTAGAAAAAACTTATGGTCAACCAATGAGATTACAAGCACCATTGTTTAGGTAAAATTGATTAAATCGGGAATAAATTGGGAAGAAAGTCGCATAGCAAGTGGGCATGAATACGGAATAAGGGTTCTTCCTGTTGGGGTTGAGTTCCTGACTCTTTTAGGGTGATTGATACTCATCTAGAATATCAATCCCTGATACATCATATATTTAAGGAAGTAGGTGGTTGCATTTCTTTACTCTTTTGTTTCAAGGTCTGGCCCACAGCTGGAGTGCCTGTCTCTTGCAAAGCTGTATAGCCATGTTGCTTTCCTCGAGGGCCTGGCCCGATCTGACTGCCTGTAATATTTTTATCTAATTTGGCTGCCTACAACAGTGATATCTGCCACAAGTAAGGATGGCAGGGAGCAGTTGTGCTGGGGATGAGAATCCTGCTGCACGTAAAAGTAGCCCCATAATCTAAATATTTTACTTTTTGATAGAAATTGGCTAACATGAATCGAATATTTGAAATATTTAAGAAAAAAAGCTGTGAAAATGTGCAAAAAAATATAAAAATAAGATTACAAAACAACCTTTCAGCACAACAGTATTATCACTGTTTAAAAACTAGCATGTGTTAGTATTTTGATTATATTGTGATTTCAATTAATTTCAATTAGGTTGCCTAGCTCAATTTCAACCAAGCTGCGGTTTCAGCCAAAATCATTTACAGCTATATAATTATGAGCCATTTATTGTTATTTTTTATTTGTTTTTAAAGAGTACAAAATGGTAAAAAAAAAAAAAAATAGAAACGGTATGAAATTTCATTAAATGGTTGTTGTACTGCACAATGTTATCTTCAAGTTAGTTGTTTAGTATGAGCCATTCTTAAATTTTATTTTTAACCAACACGTGTGAAAAATGGCACACAGTAGAAGGAACTATATAATGTTTTGGCACATGTATATATTGCATCAGGTTAAACACGTGTGCTTATTTCCTCAAACATTCATCAGTTCTGTACCGGAAGGACTTGAAAATCTTTTCTTACAATTTTCTTTAACTTGGGCTGACCAGATAGCTCAGCAGAGCTTAGGCAGAGCGCTATGACTTGGGTTCCATCTCTGGCGTGCCAGGCCAGTCCCACCGCGGGGGCACCCTGAGACCGCATATGAACCTAGGCGTGCTGGCGCGCGCCTGTAATTTCAGCGCTTGGAAGACTGAAAGCAGGAGCCTAGGAGTCCAATCTGTAGACCCTGTGCTGCATACACCCTTTTTCTCATCTTGCACACCACCTGATTGCCATCCACCGTCACCAGGTGCTCAGCATCTCCCACCGGAACTGCTTGCCCCTAACTTTCTAGAACTTAGTACCCATCAATCAACCTTTCCGCATTCCTTCCCACCCCACTCTCCCTGGGTTCTGGTAATTGCTATTCCATTCCCAATTTCTATCACATTGATTTTGAGGGTTCTTTTTTCCTTTTTTAAGATTCTACATATGAATGAGTTCATGACATATATAGGCATTATTCTCATCACTATCCTACTTACCCCAGTTTATTTTTTCTTCTCTCCTCTATACTTCCATGACTTCTTATAAACTGTCCACTATAGCTTTCACGACATTGTGCTATAATTTGAGTTCATCGGCCTTTCTTTCCCTGTATGATATTACTTTATTTCGCAGTACCAGGGATTGAACTCAGGCCCCTGCACTTGCCAGGCAAGCACTTACTCTGCTGAGCTATCTCTCCTGCCCCTGATATTACTTTTTGAGGCCAGGCAATGTTTTATTCCCTAAATATCTCTTGCTCTTATACTGTAAGTGTACCTGTGACATAACAGACACTTAATAAACATTGGCTGAAAGGGTGAACACATGAATAATGACCCTAAAATTTGCAATATGGCTTTTTGTGGTCTCTCCTGCTCACAAAGGAGGCCATTCAATCCAATTGCTCTGGCCCCAGTCTTCTTGGGATGGGCGATCCAATGGGAATTCCTCTTTATCTCACAGCTAATGAGCCACCCAGTCTCGGCTCATAGCTATGACTTTTTAAGTATACATTTGTGAGAGTCTCAAAAGCCATTTGGAAATGTAATTACAGCGTTTTCCACTTACATAAATACATAAGGGATGGATTTATTTATGTGCTTAGGTGTATAATGTGTCTTGGTTTTCTTCCCTCTAGAATTCTCCCCTTTTCAGCAAACATTTCTGGGGCAAAAAAGGTTATGGTCTATTTTCAGTCACTGTCCATCAAAGGAAACCTGGAGAAAATGTGAGTATACCCCAGAGCGCTCTGCTCGCAGGCCTTCTCAATGACTCATTGCTGTTTACAGGAAGATTTTCCCGCATGTGAAGCAGGTGTTGAAATACCTGGACAGCTCTGTAAAAATCTTAGTGAAATGCAGCGAGCCCTCATCACCAGACTGTGTGTGTTTCTAAAAAGTGTTTTGGGTCCCGCAAGTCACTTTCAATACACAAGACAATCTCTCCTCTTGCTTTTTTTTTGTCCTATCATCCCTTCCTGTCTTGGCGTCTTTGCTCATTCCTTGAAATCTGTGCTCCAACAATGACTCTCGCCACTCTCACCCTTTCCTACCCGCACTGTTTATTCTTTAGGGTTCATCCAGCTCCCCATGTTCCCCAACAAATCCACCTACCGCGCGAAAGTGAAGTCACCTAGCAGCAGTGCTTGTGGGGCCTTCTACGCAGTACCACACTGTTGAGTGGATCGCAGTACATCTGCCGGTGACAAGATGAAATCTGACTGGTCCTAAATCCCTCTTGGTCAGCTCTAGCCTTAAGCATTAGAGGAATTTTTTTAAAAAGAGAAGACATTAGTATCATTCTTTAATGTTGTTAGAGAGCATACAGTTTTAGCCATGTCCTACCTAAGTATCTCATTGTTTAATTTCTAAAATTCTTTTTATTTGTTTGTTTGGTTTTTTTCAGGGTCTTACTACACAGCTTAGGCTCACAGCAATCCTCCTGCTTTCAGCCTCCCTAGTGCAGGGATTACAGGCATGTGCCACCACACCTGGACTTCATTCTTTAATTTTTAAAACATACGGGCTGGGAAGATAGCATGGCAGTCTAAGAGCCTTCCCTGGAAAGTGCAAAAAACCCAGGTTTGATCTCTGTACTACATGCCATGCCTGCCTTCAAACCTCGCCCAGATGCAATGTGCCAGACACTGAAATTGAGAGGCAGGGGACACACCTGTTATGTCAGCATGGGGGAGGCTGAGACAGGAGGCTCACTAGGGGTCCAAGCTGCAGAGCGAGGCCCTGTACCAGATAAATACATAAGTAATTTTTAAAAATTTAATGTAACAATCCCAAAGTCAGATCAAACCATTCTACTTCAGAAGGCGACCTCATATCACTAAATCCTAAAAAGATTGGGTAAAACTCTAATGAAAATCTTAAAATGTGACTCTTAAGCGCTGCTACTTGTTGATTCATGTTGAAAAGCAATAAAATTCCACAGTGTCTTCCAAAAGTTGATGTGTTATGATCTTCTGCACTGCTCTTGGTTTTATTTTTGTACTTTAGGGAAGGGTCTACAGGGTGTTCAGGGTCTCACTACTAGACCAGATGCATGGAGTTCCACCTGTTTACAGCCTCCCAAGAGCTGGGATTACAGGCACGTGCCACTATGCCCAGTCTCAATTGCTGTCTGAGTGCACTCTGGGGGTGGGGCCGGCACAACAGCCCCAGGGATGCACTGCTCTTTGTTTGAAGCTGATGTGTTTGACCTTTCTTCACTTGTCTTCTGAGAGCCAGTCTTGCATGGTTTTCCACACCCCTGATCAGCTCTGCCTATGAGGTGTTTTGTCACCTATGAGCTACCATCCTTCGTTCCAAACTGTAACTGTGGAAGTGCTTAGGAAGCAATGCGAAGGCTCCCTCTGTGCCTAGAGAATCTCATCTAGTCTGTGGCTCATTTATATCCTGACAATCATCTAATTTGCATTTTTTATCTCAACCTCTCTCCTAAGCTCCAGCCTGAACAAATCAAGCGCCTACTGAGTATTTCCACCTAGATGTCTTATAGGTATATCAAAATTAGCATATTTAAAACTGAGTTCTTGATTTCTCCCTTACAATCTGCTCAGTGTTCCCCTGTCTCATCTTTTGCTCCCACTCGCTCAAGCCACAAGTCTTGCCAAGCTCTCTCATCCCCACCGCACCATACCCCACCCCATCTTATGGTTTCTATGGCAGGCATCAGCAAATGCTGTTGCTTCTCCTTCACAGATCTCCCCACTAGATTCCACATCCTCACCACTATTCTCTGAGCCCTGTCCACAGTATTTAGACGGAGGCAACAACTCTGCCTCCTGAAGTCTTCACCAGATGATCAACTGTATTTGTGAAATGTTCCTATTTGGAATTTACAGTGAGGTTCTACTAAGCTGTTTACATTAACCCTTCTATTGAGAACAAAGGTAAGTATCTTCTAAAGAATTTAAGAGAATCAAAAGAACTGCCAAGAAAGCAATGACTCAGAAGAAGAGAATTCAGGGATACGCCTAGCACTCAAAGTTGATCTGGAAAGTGAGACATGAATCAATCTGAAAGAAGCAGCTATGGAACTGAGCTGTGGCTTTTATACCCTTCGTGGGACAGTCCAGAAAAAAAAATGGTTGAAAAATGTCATGTATATATAGAATCTTCTCCTACTTCTTATAGAAGCTATAGATGCATTTTTTTAAAATGATGAAAACTCAATGTATTTCTAGTTAAGCTTTGTATCTAAAATGTTTTCCCAAAGCTCACATGTTGAATTTTGATCCACAAAATAGCAATGTTCAACAGTGGTGCCTTGAAAGATGCCCAGATCAATCTATGGATGAATTCGCAGCAGAAGGGGCAACAAGGAGGTGGTCTCCCTCCTTTCCTGGCGAACATGAAGTGAGTAGCTCTATCACAGATTCCCAGTACCATGGCATTTCCACCTCAGCACTGCGGAGTCAGCCAACGTGAACCAAAGCCTCTGAAACCATGGCCTAAAGGGAACCCTTGCTCACTTACATTGTTTTGTTCACAGAGATGAAAAGCTGACTAAACATTCTTATTTGTTTAAAAAAAAACCAAGACAAGAAACAAAAATACTTCCATAATATCAAAACCATGGCACAACTGGGAACAAATCTAACAAAAGGTAATAAAAATTTCATGGAGGAATCTGTAACACTTTTTAAAAGTCATTAAAGGAGATGTAAATAAATGAAGAGGCAGCCATGTTTATGAGTTACAGAGACCTAATGTCAAATATCCCCAAACTGATTTATACATAAAAATGCATACTTTTTGTGTATCTTTCTTTTAACCTGACAACATAGTTCTAGAGCTGGCATGTGCTAAAAATATCGAAACCTCTCAAAAAATGTGCGTACAGATTTACTTTACCATATACGAAGACTATTCACAAAAATACTGTAATCAAGATATTATGGTTTTGTCCCAACATAATTTGACAAATAGATACATTCTTTTGAGGGACTGATAGTCTTTAAATAAGTACATACATGAACCTCTGATACAGCATATCAAGGGGAAGGACCAAGGAGGAAAGAATTTTGCCCACGCTTGAAGATCTATGTCTGAAGCAGGGTGCACTGGAGTGTAACTTAGGCCCAGGAAGGTGCCAACAAAAGCCAGGGAGGTGGTGTTTTTATAATGTGGCATGTTCAGTCTTGGGTAAGCCCCCCTCCCAAATAACCTAACTTCTTGACCCTGCTAGTGTTCTTCAGGTGCATTGGCAACACAGCCTCCAGCAGTCAAGGACAGTGTTCTACATAGGAACTGTTCAATAGCAGCAGAAGCACACTTGTTCAAACATTTTAAATATCAGTCCAACACAATGTGGATGGGAGATTTTGATACAGGGAGATTTCAATTGATATGTTAAGCATGGATACTTTAAAACTGACATAAAAATAATTGCAAATATGACAAGACAACAGAGATATTAAAATACAAATAGTAAATAAACATGTGAAAATGTACTCAACCTCAGTACTAATCAGGACAATGCACACGGAAGCTTTCATGAAATACCACTGCACACTACTTGTTAGGGCTTGTGTCTAGATGTTTCCCATGGAATTTAGGATGCTGGGAGTCCATTTCATCCACTGCTTGGACTGCCACTGCCCTAAGCCCAGCAGTCTTGATATGATAAAAGGCACAGAAAGAGGTTTGTTTCACCCTTTGGACTCTTGTCACTTTTGCTCTCCTCTTCTGCCATGGAGCGCTGCCCTCTGCCATGTGCCACCCTGCCTTGCAGCCAGCTGATTATGGACTAAAACCTCTGCAAACTGTGACCTAAATAAACCTTCCTGCCTTAACTTTGAGTGTTGGATATTTTGGTTCAGCAGTGAGAGAAAAGTAACTGAGACACCGTTGCATTTGTAATAGTGATAAGGTCTAAAATTATCAAGTATCAGTCAGGCGATAGGTGGTATCGAGTATTCTCACTCACTGCTTGCAGGAGTGTCATTATGCACAACCACTTTGGTATACACTTTGCCATTATCTAGTAGAGCTGAATATAATATACATATTTTGTGACTTACCAATCTCACATCCAGGTACAACTGCCCTTTCCTGGGATATTGGCACCATGATCACTGTGGATGCCAAAACCCAGGATGTTCTAGTCCCTGATACAACATGGTACCATGTCTGCGTGTAATCTACACACACCCTCCATTATGTAGTATTTACATTATGTTTTGATTATTTATAATGTTCATATAATGTCAATTCCATGTACTTAGTCATTTATAATATACATTGTAAGGAGTAATAGCTAATATAATGTAAATCCTATGTACATAGTTATGATAATATGCAATTGAGGAAATAATGCCAAAAAAAGTATTGATGTGCTCAGTTCATTGTAGACACCTTTTTTTCTCCTGAATCCTTTGAACTGCTGGCTAGTTGACTCTGTGAATGTGAAGCCTGTGAATACTGACAGTTTACTTACCATTTCCAGAGAAATGTGATTGTATGTGGGTCACAGTGTCTACAGCAGAATCTTCATGGCAGCACTTGTTGACAGTAGTCAAAAACTGGAGACAACTCAGATATGTAACAAAACAAATAATTCATTTTGTTATGTGAGCACAGTGGAAATGAATGAACGACCTCTATCTACACCGGGATGAAAACACTGAAAATATACCTAATCAGTAAAAAAATCTCAGAAATCTGGGAGGACTTACAGGGCGTGCTACTTCTATAAAATTTAAGCCGTTAAAAAGTCAGCAGGATTATTTAGGGATGTCTTAGTAAATGATCAAATTTGCAAAAATGTACTGGGAGAATATTTGGGATGACATGCTCACAGAAAATAGGAATCAGACAAAAGAGAGAGTGTGAAAAGGGAGGGCCACAGGTGGGATCTCAGGGTGGGTGCTAATCGGGTTCTGCTTCTTAATCACATCACAGTCACATGGATTTCAGCTTCACATCCGTTAAACTTGTACAGTCCTCTGCATTCTCCTATGTGTATGGTACATTTTGTACTGAAAAGTTAAAAAATTACCTGGAACCCAGCTCACCGAGGCTACAATGCAAGAAGAGTGTCCAGTGACTTCGTCAGCTATCAGAAACCAAGCGAGCACTGCCTTGTAGGTGTTTGATAGATGTAACACTTGTTCTTTGGGTTACAAAATTTAAGATGGACCTTAGCCAAACACATGGTTGCTGTATGCCATATGCTCCCTAGAAAGCGGGTGCTCAAAAGCATGAGACAGAAGTGTGTTATTTTGGTTTCAAACTATTTTCATTTATGTATTTGATACAGGGGCTCACTACGCAGATCGGACTTGTGATGATCCTCCTGTTTTCAGCCTTTGCAGCACTGGGTTTGCAGGCTAGCGCAGTGCACCCCTGGGACAGAGCAGGCACAGCATGCAGGACCAGGGATTGAGCCCAGGTCCCTGCATTTGCCAAAGCAGGTGCTTAATCCGCTGAGCTATCTCACTGGCCCTAGAAATGTGTTATTTTTGGAAATATTTTCATAGCTCAACTTCCGAATGACTATCTGAGTGTCTAAATCCACTTCTAGAGATACACTGTGTAGAAGATGACTCCTTCGCTCTTCACAAACTGCCTGCAGTGGAATGCATGGCCATCTTGGTTACATACTTTTTTCGGAAAGTCACTGGTGAAAACAGTATTAGACATTCTGATGTGCTCTCAAAGTTTGCCCCAAGCCAACATGACATTCTGTGAGCTGAAGTTTAAGCAGTGATTTTCAAAGAGTCACTTGGAGCCTTGAGAATCTTCCAGATATGTACGAATTCAAAAATAGCTTCTTAAAAACACTGAAGTATTATTTGTTCTTCAGTCCCACTCTGAGTTTTCAGAAGAGTTATTCTAAGCCCACAAAGCATGACAGTGCTACCCTGCAGACAGCAATGACTTTAGTTGCATTGCAATGACTGCCCTGAGGTCCTGAATCGATTCAAAACATTCAGTTGTCACTGTCATTTTGACTTTGAAGAAGAGCCCAAAGTTCCATGGTGCCCAATCTGGTGAATAAATCAAGTGGGGCTGCAGAGCAACGCTTATGCAAGACTGCCTTCCGTTGGGGGCTATTCCTCAGGGACACTTGCCATATTTTTCATCACACATTATGAAGATGCTCAGCAAAGAGGACTCTTCCAGAACTGTTTCCGAAAGTGGCGAGAATAATGGGATATGTGTGTTTGAAATGAGAGGAAGTATCTTGAAGCAGTTAACGGCAATGTATCTTTTACCGATATTTAAAAAATAATTTAAACACTTACTATAAAAGCATTCACTCTATATTTGATCACACATTATGTGCTTTCTGTATTCTTGTGTTTTGTAAATTTTCTAAGGTAGGGAGTTTGGGTATAAATATGTGTGTTGTCAAAGATTAATTTAGTTTTCTCTTCAGTTTTTTTTCTATTTTTCTTTTTTTCATAGTATTCTACTGTATTTTGATAATTGTTTACTTTTACCTGCTGTATCTATGGCCTCATTATTACCATTGATGTTTAAACTGGTTCATTCATCTGTGAAAATACATAAGGAACTAGTAAACTTTGTCATTTGTTTTGTTAAAATACTTTTAAATTATATGTGAAATCTTTCCTAATTTAAAAATTTTGTGTAGAATTATTATTTTCGAGCTTTCTGATATTTTATTTAAAAATGAAAACAGTGTTATAAAACTGTTATTTTTTTTAATGGATTGTTGAATAAAATAAAAGAAATGAGAGGATATGTTTTCTTAGCCAGCATTGCACTACCTATGTGTCAAAATGGAGAAAAAGATGAACCTG